>JAZHYW010062626.1:0-16225 GCA_037355805.1 Ixodes ricinus | reverse complement strand
TGCTGCATTGCTCGACGAAGAGGATCAAATCGCGAGTATTTCATGAGCTCGCCAAAGTCGAGACGACCTAGGCCAGCCTGCGGCAAGCCGGCAAATTCAGGCTCCGGCATGGCAGAGAAAGAGGAACTCCAGATATTAGAACAGAGAGTACTGTTCTTCTCCAGATCGGCGCCAGAAGCGGCACCCCTGGACGCGATTCACTTGACCCTTGTAGCTAAACCCCGACCTGTTCGGGAGACAACTCAGTAACAGATTCGCCGAATTTCCGCCAGCGCATGGAAAATAAATGGAAGATGTCAACGTGGAACAAGTTCGTCTCTACAATGAAGGGGGATCTGAATCCGGTAGAACTTTCCACTGCTGTCGACTGGTGATCTGAGGACAGATCATATTTAGAGGGGCGTGCTCGGTGCCCACACACCTTCCGCGCGGAGGGCCAACGAGCCACCAGACAGGACCCAGACAGGCCGACCAGCATCCCGACCCGGCCTGGGCTTTCCGTTGCATTCTCCGTGGAGGCCCCAAATCGGGCCTCCTGTTTACGTGGACTGCAGGACTTGAGGCGAGGAGCAAGGCGCGGTCGGGTACCGTCTCACCGAGGAGAGGCCCTTCGGCGGCAGAGACGACTCCGGGACGCCGTACGAAACGGACGGGACGACCGCGTCTCTCCTTCCGACGTAATGGAACCTTGGGTAACCGATTGCAATCCCAGCTAATAAACGTCTTGCCAATTCTTAAATCAACCCTAGTCTACGCCTCAAACTTACGATCACCTAGCGAACGCCACAAAACCCAACGAATAACCTCGACTTATGGCGCATGCCGACATCAACGGTAGTGGCAAGCCGAGCGGCCCCACCTCGCCAACGAGCGTCAGACGAAAAAGCGTGGAACCAGGGTGAACGACCCTTTACGGTCAACGACGCTTTGAACGCAGTGAACGCTGATGAACTTCACCTCTTCTCCAAATTGAGCTGGTAGAAGAACTGAGGTCTCGTCATCTGCCATGCAGTGGACCGTAAAAGCAACTCATCCGCAGACTTCCGGACGACAACGCAAGCATCGCTGACGAGGAGCTGAAGGCACGGTGGAACCCTCACGTCCGTCCGCGAGACTCGCAACGAACAGCGAAAGCCCGCATCGAGGAACTTCCGCCAGCCACCAGAACATAAGCTCCAAGCCTGATGTCGAACGCCTACAAGCCGAGATGCAACGCCTCATCCAAGCCGTATCTTCGACGAAGGCATCAGACGTTCCTCAAGGTCGACAGCAACGGCCTCAGCACCAACGGCCCGGACAGTGCAACGGCTGAGCCAAGCCACATCCGGGGCGCGGCCACGCCCACGCAGAGCAACGTCATCACTCCCGGAAGTTCCTCCGCGAACGTCGGACTCCCCACGGAAAACGAACGACACGAAATCACCGCCTTCCCTTCGGGATGATCGTCCAGACGTGCAAGCCCGAATCTCAGGGTCCATGGCACGACAGGGCAGCTACCAGAAGAACTCCGGAACACGCGACATCCTCAACAGCAATCCCCACCTGGCTGACGGAGCCATCGAGACCAACACTCAAACCACTGGATCGCCGAGGTGGAACGTATCGCAGCCCAGCTTAGTTCGACACTCTCAGTTTGACCTCGTGAATGCCATTTCACGACCTTGCGCAGATCACGAAAATATTTGAAATCATCATACGAATAAAAAATCAACGATTAAATCAGCGTCGAAATTACCGAGAGGGTCAAAATCAGAATGGCCATGCAGGAATTCGAGTTCAAAGAGAAACGACAACTCGTCGGTGCGAGGATCGTCCACATTTATTATAAAACGTACAGCGCGCAAAGTCTGTATATGGCACCATATACGCTTGCAATGGAAGAACGCATATCCGCTGTAGGTTACAGCAGGCATCACTGGTTACAAAACTTGCTTTGATTGCTATGTAAACCATAGCAGAATTGTTCAAAATTTGACACGGAGACATAGGTGGGATCGGTAGAAACAAAGATATTTATTCATAAATCATTCAACGATCCTGGACCCCCAAATACTGCGGAGAACCTCTTCAAGTTGGTACCGTATCTTCCCCAACGCTGTCGGTAACGGAGGCTAGCCATCCATTGTGATGTCACGCAGCTTCACCTTCTTCCCCAGCGTCCGCGTCAGCAGCCACCTGCGTTCGTGATATCGAGCACGCCCCGTGATTGGAGCGGCCCTATCTAGAATAAAACGTCCTCGTCTCACCTACCAACCGTGTGTGTCCTGTGTCTCGTAACGTCGATATCGCGCTAGCGTTCTTATCAGTTGCCCTTTGGACGCACGATGGGTCGGCCGCGTGCCGTTCGTTTGGAGGAAGAGCGCGAGCGCAAGGAGCGGCAGCGGCCAATGGCCACGCAAACGCCGCGAAGCCGATATCGCCTAGAGTTCCCCTGCGTCGAGTGGTTCCGAAGCCCTTGCGAAAAAAGAGCGGATCGGTCGCCTGGACCGCAGCCGAGAACAGAAGCGGCGATGTGACCGGCGCCGGCGGGCCAACGCCACGGACGACGATCGTGCCACGAAAGGCAAGCGCAAGCACGAGGCCCGGGGACGACAGGAAGCCACGCCGGCTAAACAGTTTTTTTTTATAAATACTTCGATCCCACCATTGTACAGCTTCGCTGGTTTTCCATCTCTCACCAAAATAAAGACTTCTTTATTCGCTGTTTTTACGTACTGTCGTAATGTACGGTTTGCGTGACATTCATCTTTCCTTTCAAAGCAACAAGACCCCTTTCGGTAGAGTGATTACCTCCCCCTCCCCCTCTCCGGAGAAGAGAAAAAGGAAAAAAGAAGCAAGTTGCAAACATGATTTTATTACTAATAGAGAGCCTTAGAATAGGCACCCTCTTTGAGTGCCCCGATCAGCTCGCGGGATCCCAGAGCGTTGAGGCTCCAGCATTCTAAAACTCAGGGATACTTCACGCCTCGCAAGTTGCAGGGTGAAAAGGCTGCAATTGAAAAGCCACTTTCCCGCCAAATATAATGCGTTACACTTAGTCTCACCGCGTCGTCGCTATGGTGCCGATGGAGCAGCTTAAAAAGGCGTTGTTACGGTGTTCTTTGTCTTTGTGCTGTCCTATCCCCGGCACCAATCAGGCACAAAAAAGGTACAGGATCACCACGCATTCGTCGATAAATCGCGATTAACGAAATCTGCTGCTAAAAAGTGCATGAACGTGACGAGGCCGTACGTGACGACGTGCACTTTGTGCTGCCGACTGGCGCCGTCGAATCGTAGCATAGTGATTCCTTATACAGCATCGAGTCTCTGGTGTATACTGTACCGCACTTAAAAGGTCGTTTTTTCCTCGCCGCGATATGAACGTAAGTTTGTTGCCCTGAATAGGCCGATTATTATACTTTCCATTGCAGCCAGTTCGAGCGGCGGCTGATGTTATGAGCCGTAGGTCCATCAAACAGCGCAAAAAGCGCAGCGTCATGGCGCTCTCTGCGCTTGATATGACGCCGGCGGATAAGCACACCCAGCGAGTACGGCGAATACTGGTTAACATCCAGAATAACCGCATTGAGAACGCCATGACGTTGTATTCTTTCGTTGTCGACTTTGTCAGCATCGGCCGCGCTCGGACCGCTGGAATGAAGTATAGTGTGTTTCTAGCGCACTTCCGCGACATTTCGCCATACCTTTAAGACGCATGAAGCATATACTTTCTAGGTATGCTCCGAAAACGTATTTTTAGGCGTAATGCAAAGGAGGTTCCGTAAGTGTGCTTCGAAGGAGTTTTTCATGCTTCCTAAAGCTCGAAGCATCATTATTCAACTTCTGAAAGATACGACTAGTATTGAATAAAATGTATGGCAAAACCCCTAGACTGGGGGAAACAGAAGGCCGGAACGACAACGCAATGCACCAAGTCTCAAACGCAGCCTTTTGAGACTGTGTGCTGTGTTCGTCCTTTCTTTTTGTCCACTATCATGGTTTTGTCTTATATTTTATTCAACCATCAGCAGCTAGTTTGCGCCCTTACTTTTGTTCGTTAATTCTAGTATTTTTGCGAGAGATCTCGAAGCCTAATTCAATAGGCTTCAAAATAGAAAATATGAGTATACCTGAGAGTACTCGGAAGCAAATATGAGCCACTATGTAAGCGGCGAATTTCCCCGGCTCATCCTGCAGATCAATGGCTTCTACAGAGATATCACGTTTGTATCAGGAGTCAGGCCAATTGTAGTGGTGAGTCAGCGATCAAGTTCACTTGATCGCTGACTCACCACTATTGGCCTCGAGATCGACCTGCAGGTGACCTACTGTCGCACTCCCATGTCATCAGAGTGATGAGTGCAAGCCGGCGCCCCATAGGCTCTCCACGTTCGCGCGCGAGACGGCGTAGATTCTTGCGTTTATTTTTCCGCATGGTGTCGGTGTAAAACAATTGTGCAAAAATGGTGCGGGTACCATCCACTGCTTCAGTGCAGATCGAATTACGTTACCAGTGTTCCACCTTAATTAACTGCGGCCAATCAGAACACATGGGGCAATTGTATTTGTTGACATCACAACCTTGCCAAGTCGCGAGATTTCTAAACTAGTGCAATGGCAACCGTATTGTTCTATCAGCAAGAATAAGCATCGAGACTAGACCTCCATGTCTTTTCGAAAGCATCTGATCAAAAGTCAAATTTGGAGGTTTACGTGCCCAACCAACGACGGGCATCATGGCACGCCCCAGCGGAGGACTGAGGACTAATTTCGACCACCTAGGGATCTTTCGACGTGCAACCGAAAGCTCGGTTACACGGCGCCTTCTCTGCAATAAGCCTCCGTCAGATTACGGGCACCTTGGCCAGGATTCGAACCCGCCACATGGGGATCCGTAGGCCGGTGCTTTGCCTCGGAGCCATCGAGGCGGCTAAGCATCTGATCAAGAAAGACAGTGTATACAATAAAGAGATGCGGATTAAAATTAGTGCAGGAGTTAGGCATGCGCAGAAAGTACACACTGTCTCGCGTTTAGTCGTTGGTTCATTCCTGCATTCTCAAATGATAGTTCCGAGAGGATGTTGGCCATTCTCTTGGCACTGTGGGCTGTTGGCTATTATATACTGCGTAGCAGTGAACTGCTGATTGCAAGAGGAAGGTTACAAGATACGCGGTCATCGGACACTTGTCGCCTTCTCTCCTGTGCCACAGACAGTTCTAACGTACACTTCACCCATATTTCGTTGTTATTGAAGCACATAAAACTCAGCACAAACAGATTAACTACGTGTGCGAGCAGGAAGTACCCTTATATTCGTGAAACTAAAATGCTGCAGTGTCAAGTCTCGTCGTATCCGCGAGAAACCGGAGCCACGTGAACGGCGTTGTCTTTTTTCCTTTGAGTGAATTTGGTCGGCGGCAAGAGCATTTTCCGCAAATGTGAATAAGCCATTAGGCAGCAACAAGGTCCCCTTCGACCTCTGTAAACTGCTTACTAAGATATAGATACATACCATCATCCAAATGTTACCATTCCTTTTTTTAAAGCCTGGAGGCTGCTTTCCGAGAATACTTTACTCAGATGCAGCAAAGGCAGCACTGCTTTTATGACCCTTACGTCAAGTAACCCCACTCCAGTGTGACGAGGTATGTTAGCGTGAACTTCTCTGTAATAAAAACAAGGTTCACATATGAAAAGAAACTTAATTGACACCAAACGAATGCAAGAATTACAAACTGTGGCTATTCAGCATGTGGAAGATGAGCTGGGAAGCTCCACAAGAGAAGCAAACAAAAGAGGTAAAAACAAAGATGGTTGATGGTGGTGATGGTGATGATGATTAATGACTTCATGGTGCAAGATTCAACTTCGGCCAAATCGCGCCAAACCGGATGAATAGAAGAAGTAAAATCTGCCACGAACCTCTCCGCAAAATGGTGTTAGAGAAAGAGTCTAACAGCTTAACATCAACTAGTTGAAACTGGAGTCCTAAGACACTGAAACGGTTGTCACTCAGTATCTGAAATACCAACCATAGTAAGATTAATTTCCCCGTTAACCCTATATTCATTGACGTAAGCAACAAGTACTAATTATGATTTGAACTAGAAATAAATATGCTTAACCAACGCCTCTATGCACGTTTTACTATGCAACAGCGCTCCTAAAGCTCGTGATAAACGAGGCATCTCCGTAAAGCACGAAAAATGGGGCACGGTTTCGCCACCCAGCTGCAGCTAAACAAAGACAAAGTAAAATCAGTGCACACCACATAAGCGTTTGGTCAGCTCTTTCAACTCTATACTGCTTCAGCGGTGCTTTGAAACAATGGTGGCTACCAACGTGAGACGCGATACCCAGGTTCAAATGAGCGGACTTCTAAGCAATGTAGTTGACGTGATCATCGAATACATGCATTCAGCGACACTACTGCCGCACCCTAGCCGCAGCTCTCACATTCACCCTTGTATTAGCAACAATACTGGGGCTTCAGCAGCTTTTGCAAAAGTCAGAATGATTCAAAAAGGCTGTGCCAACCCTGCCAATGTGCCCACCAAGCAGAAGAAACTGGATCCGAAAAAAAGAGTGAATTGAAACAGAGATGAGGCAAACGAAGCTGAACATTGTCCTATATTATTAATGACCGTGGCGTTCATCTTGTCAGAGACCAGTACAGAAGGAAAAGATATTTCATTCTTCAACAAGCCCCATGAAAGCTGGTTAGATACATATAAAACCTACTGATCATGAAAGGCTGTCCTGCACATTTTGAGCTATCAGAGACACCAGCATCACTACTGAAATTTGTGTGCAGTGATAGCAGCCAATTACAGAACGATTGCCCTTGCAAATACATCTAGCACCTGCCTTTTAAAAATATGCGTGCCTGCCGTCGCTGCCGCCTGCGGAGCAGAGGGCAGCGACGGTCACCACAACCACCGTTGCTTACCCCGCACCACCATGAAGAAGCCACGTGGTCTTTTTGCCAGAGACTTTCGTGTATTACATTTCTGATTGACAGGCATAGTGGAACCTATATAGGAGGCATTGGTTCAATAATTACAACCTGTCTCAACAGACCCTTTTCAAAAACCGATAATCTATAGCGGCGTTGAATCTGTGGGGCAATGTACAACTAATTCAATTAAGAAACCTAGTTTAAACACTAGAAAAGGATCCCCAAGGTTGCAGAAAGGAGCATCGCACGTGGCAGAATCCGGGTAGAGAAATAACAGCGCAAAGCACACTTAACAAAACCCATTCATTACTCAGAGGCGTCGAGTCAAGTATTGAGTGTACGCGGTATTTTTCAAGCCAGTTATCTCTAGTATGCTGATTTGCGCCAAAGGGTTACGTGATTGACATACCTTATACCTTTCCCCAAGGTTACAATCACTTGATACGAAATACAAGTTGCCTGTTTTTTTCCTTCAGGCTTTCTTTTCTGTGCTTTCTCATTTGATGTAGATCACGTTCTCCTTCAGGCCTGTTGTGTATAAAAGCTCCAGAGTTTCCATCCAAGATCGCAGTCGAAATCCTCTTCTGTAAACCTACACCATGACTGGAGTGAGTGCACAATCTTTAAAATCCTGGACCTTAAAACTCGTTTATCTACTTTCATAAGTATTTTTAATAGGTTAGGCCTATCCGCATATGATTATTCTGTCTATCGCAAATAAGGACCAGTAGGCACTTGAACACGTTTTTAATTTGCTTGTTTCACTTAACTAGGCTATATAAACTTTTAATGCAGAAGCAGAATCTTTAATTTTTTTAATTGTGGTCGTTTGGCTAGAAAATGGTTGGCCTGGGTTCAACTAAAAAAATTATTTTATCTCTCTAACGACGGTTGAGCGCGCAATTGATGGCGGTCTTGTTCACTACGGCTTTTTTGTGTGGAGCGCATTGAGTGGTCAATTCAAGAATTTAAATTTTAGTTGAGAGAATATATTTTTTATTTAAAATATTTTGAAGCGAACGCAATCAAAAATTTATATCATTCAGGTCCTAAGGGTAACATGTTTCGTTTAAGTCTGATATTTTATTAAATATCTAAGTGAACATTTTTATTAAGACCAAAATTCCCGCAATATATGTCGCAGAAATATTTCCTGTAAAATAGCAGTCTGTCGCGCCTGCCTATAAAGTAAGTTGATACAGATTTTTTCAATCACAACATAAGGTCTAACTTGCAAACGCTGTTTGATGGAGATAACCGCTTGCTCACAAACACTTGTGGCATACATTTTACACATTACTACAATGATACATTAATCGGTTAAAAGATACGGCTTGATGCAAAGTGGGACGCTGTGTTCTTTTATGACTCTGAGACATCTAAGTGCAAGCTTGACTAAACGCCGCAATAAAATATATTACAGAAGAGCAAATATATATTAATTTGACCAGAAAGCAAATTTCAAATTTCGAGCTACGTTCTCTTTCAGGGTCTACATTGATTACTGTTATTTTGATTAAATGCTAACTGGAACATTCGCATTGACCAATTTTAAGCAGAACAAACAATTTACTTAGCTGGTGCCATCTTTCGTCATCAGTATAAAGTTCACAATATCCAGCTAATTAAAATGTGCACTAATGTTTATTTATGCAGTTCCGTGCTTGTCTTCTCCTGGCTCTGGCCAGCAGCGCCATCGCTGGCTACGTCCAGGGCGGTCTTGGCTACGGCCACGGCCTCGGCTATTCTGGCCTCGGCTACTCTGGCCTCGGCTACTCCGGCCTCGGCTACTCCGGCCTTGGCTACTCCGGCCTTGGCTACTCCGGCCTTGGCTACGGCCATGGTCTTGGCTACGGCCACGCTGTTGGTCTTGGGAACGGCTACGGCTACTCTGGTCTGACCGGCTACAGTGTTGCAGCCCCAGCTAGCTACGCTGTTGCTGCCCCAGCCGTGAGCCGCACTGTGGCCACTTCCTACCACGCCGCTCCAGCCGTTGCCACCTACGCTGCTGCTCCAGCTGTCGCCTCCTACCACGCCGCCCCAGTTGCCACCTATGCGGCTGCTCCAGCTGTCACCAAGGTTGCTACCTACCAGACTGCTCCAGCTTTCGCCAGCTATGCTGCTGCCCCAGTTGCCACCTACGCTGCTGCTCCAGCCGTGACTAGGGTGTCCACCGTCCACGCTGCTCCAGCTGTCGCCACTTATGCCGCTGCTCCAGTGGCCACCTATGCCGCTGCTCCAGCTGTCACCAAGGTCGCTACCTACCAGACTGCTCCAGCTTTCGCCAGCTATGCTGCTGCCCCAGTTGCCACCTACGCTGCTGCTCCAGCCGTGACTAGGGTGTCCACCGTCCACGCTGCCCCAGCTGTCGCCACTTATGCCGCTGCTCCAGTTGCCACCTATGCCGCTGCTCCAGCCGTGACTAGGGTATCCACCGTCCACGCTGCTCCAGCTGTCGCCAGCTACCAGACTTACCACGCCGCTCCAGCCGTCGCCAGCTACCAGACCTACCACGCCGCTCCAGCTCTGGCTTCCTACGCCCACGCTGCCCCAGTCTACGGATATGGCGTTGGTTCCCTCGGCTACGGCGCCGGCCACTTCGGTTACGGACACGGGCTCGGCAGCTACGGTCTGAACTACGGGTACGGTCTTGGCACCTATGGAGACTACACCACCCTCCTCCGCAAGAAGAAGTGTAAGTTTATGCAGATATTATTTTTATAATCTGATTGCTTTCATTGAGCATAGAGTCCTGATTATTGAATGAATTCCCCCTGTTTTACAGAAACTCTGCAAAGAAGAGTTACCATCGTAGACGTCAGCCACTAGGAATCTATGAAGAAGAGGACTGTTCGCTGCCAACTTTTGCTGTCGTAAAGAGAGCAATAAAAAGAATAAAACTTGTCACTTCCACATCTTTCTTTCAAGCGTCGAATTGCCCCATTTTAGATTAATACCTTAATGACATGACCTGAGATATAAAGGCAGTGATTTCTAAATTCCTGACCTGTACTGAAGGAGAATATGCTGCTCATGCTAGATTGTATGAAACAGGAACATCTGAATGCGGCAGGCAACCATTTCGTTCTTGAATTTTCAGTTTAGGTGTTCGATTGCGTTAAAACTAAAAACAAATATCACCTCGAGGTATTTTCCAAAATACCGTTCCGAAATCGCTGCTACAATTGTGAGATATTGTGTTCGACTCCGCTGTAGGTTACAGCAGTCAACAATGGTTACAAAACTTGCTTTCATTGCTATGTCAACCAATAGCAGAATTGCTCAAAATTTGACACGGAGACATAGGTGGGATCGGTAGAAACAAAGATATTTATTCCTAGCTCATTCAACGATCCTGGACCCCCAAATATTGCGGAGAACCTCCTCTTCCAAGTTTGTTTGTAGCTTGATTGTCAATGGAAAAGGCTCGACGAGCGTAAACTTAGAATAAAGGTTTAGTCGGTGAACTTGTGCCAGACACAAAAGGAAGAACAAACGTCGAGAAAGCAGCAGCGAGCGTCAACGGCGGCAGCAGCGAGCGACAGTGCGTCGGCGTGACAGACTAGCGAGCGGTAGAGTGAATGAATCGGCAAGACCGCGCTCGACTCCTCATCTATTACACTCGGTATCTCGAAGATTCGACCTACAATGTTCGGGAGTGAGCAAGGGCGAGACTGACTAGGCAAGGTCCTTCCGGCCACCTTAGCTTTTACGCTCGCTCGGAGTAAGAATAAACACGAAACTTCTAGATGCACGGAAGCGTTTCTGCTCGGTCATGCACGCGGCAGTATATTGTGTACAAACACTTAGTGCATCTGGTAATGGGAATAGCGTAATTGGTAAGGCCGGCAGTTCTCGCAAATTATTATATTTATTTATTTTTTGTACAGGTTGATGAAGCCGCATAATATGTTAGGCCGATTTTAGAATATAATTGCACTGCGTGTAAATCGTTTTTTCGAATCTATGTCAATGGACATCCAATCTGTTACTGTTCGGCTTGTCGTGAGGGAATACGATCCCATTCTGCATCGTATGATTAACCTACACACATCATCGCACTTTAGCTACTACAGTCACGGCGACTATTCGATTCGCTCCTAAATCACTGTCATTTAGTGTGAAGAAATTCCACACTTAAGAATTTTCAAAAATGTACATTGTGGGTTTTTCCCTTTCAGGGGTACCACTAAGAAACACAGAAGGTTCCTTGAATCCCGATAAAGACGTGTTTATTTGACTTAGATGCCACACGCTTGCCCGAGGGCTAACAATGTTGGAGAGAAGGCGCTGTCTCTTTTGACAGGATCGCCAGTCGGAGACCGCGCTGCCGCAATCGACAGTATCACGGAGGGGGAGGATCGGATAAGGATAGGAATGCTCCGTCGAGCAGAGCCTCCCCCAGCGAGAGTCCTGCCCGTTGGATTAGGGCCGTCTTATATAGCCTGCGGGAATGGACGCGCCCGGGGTGGGTCGGATGTAGGTTGGCATGTCGGAGAGGCGGACGCGTCCAAGTCATGATCCCGAGGGGTGTGCCTTCGGCTAATCACCCGAGAAGTACGAGGAAAGCCGCCCCACCAGGGAATACGGCTTCGCCCTCGCATCCGGGACGCGCCCCCACGCGGCGACGTCCCACGGCCTGCCTAAGCTAGTCCTAGATAGGGATGCGGGGAACACGTGGTTCCCAAAACATATAGTGACGTCTTGTCAATATGGACACCTCCCGTTCCCCGAAAAATCGTCCATAATGTGATTTGCCCATAATAACAAGATAAAAACGCATGCATTTTCCCAGTTTTCCCCGAGAATGGTGTTCATATAGCGGGGTATCGAAATCAACGGGGTGCATATTAACGAGACATGACTGTACCTCATGGAGTAAGCTCTTGCAAAATCTTGAAGCTATCATAAAAGTAGTAAAATACACAGCATGGCTAAAAACGTGTAATTAAGACAGCAGGTCGTTTGTGTGGGGCCTTTTTTCCAGGCACGTGCAACATCACGTTCGGGTACCCCTGAAAGTACAGTGTTGCAGACTGTTTTAACTCTTCTTTATGAACATTATATGATTGAATTTGAAGATTAACACCAAATTGTTTGAAGATTGTGTACACTATGGAGTTACTATGACGATTATATCTTAAGCAAGCTTTATTCTATCTGCCATCTCATGAATTTCTACCAGCCCGAGTCACTTTCACTAGGAGTGACTCGGTTTTTGGTTCACTTCGTTATGTTTTTACCTTATGAGGTTTTCAGTTCCCTCACTATGTTGTTCAACCTGTCAGGGATATTACCTAGGAAGCTTGTGCCGAATTCCACTGGTCGTTTTGGAACGCGCCGGGATCAGTTAGACCAATATCCGTGATGGAGCACGCGATACGAACTGAGTCGCTCCGCCTTCGAATCCCCAGTGGAACATGACCACACCTCGGGGATCGGCGAATGCCTTCAGGTCATTCAGCGTACTCGGGAATCCCCTTTCACGCGGTGCCGGATCTCGAAGCCCATATTTTCGCAATCGCTGCGCAAACGACACGTGTTCCACGTACGAGCGAACAGCGCAACACCAGAATCCGCAACACTAGGCGTTTTCTGCAGAAAGGAAGGACGACCCTGCCTTGATCAGTTGGGCAGCGGTGCACAACAGGCGCACATCAAAAAATTCAGGTTTCTGCTCCGAAGGTGACAATTTGCTCACACCTAAATAATTTTTTCTTGTGCACTGCTGGTAGAACACAGCTCAATTTGTGTATGTGTGTGTTTTTCTTATACTTTGTACGAAGACCATGACCAAGGCTGGAAAGGAATCCAAAGGGTTCGCAGAAGGTCTTGATAATCCCCGCCGCGAACTAAGGGCGGAAGCGCTAGGCCCTGCAGCGACACTTGCGATAAAGTGGACGCGATAGGGATTGACGTAAAGCACCTAAGAAAAATAAATGAAGGAATAGACGAAACGGGACACTGACCTACAGAACGAAAATCAAAGACTGAGTCAGCGCGTGGAAGAACTGGAGCAATACCAACGCTCAAACAACCTTGAGATAAAAGGAGTGCCTCTCGAAGGCGATCCCCATGACCTTGTAATAAAGATCGTTGACTCACTGAATGACCTTATCACAGTCTCTGATATCGACGACTGCCGCAGAGTGCCAACCAACACACCAGGTCAAAGAAACATCGTCGTGCGTTTCGTGCAATGCACAAAAAGAGACGCGGTACTTGCAATAGCAAAAAGGAAGGGATAACAACTCCTGTGTGTGTCAATGAGCACCTTACGCGTAAAGAAACTGCTTGGGGCAGCTATCGCCAAAAACAAAAATCGGCAGATGCTCTATAAATTGCTTACGTAAAGGAGTGTGAAAGCATTCCTAAATGCAGCTTATTCCTACAAGCTGCGCGGCACAATTTTCCTTTTTCACACAGCGTTCTCCGGAAGTCGTCTCCACGACGACTTCCGTGACAAAGCATCCGCGTCGCTGTGCTTTTCTTTGTGTTTCATTTCTGAGGCGCGTGCTTGATGATGTATTGGTGTGACCATCTTTCGGGCACAACGCCGCCGCTTTCTCGCGTAATGGGACAAGTAAGGCTTTCGCTTAAAAAAAGAGGTCATGTGAAACACATCTGGACTGCGGGCGGGAAAGTTTTTGCGCCAAAGGAGGACGGCTCAAGTGTGCTGAAAATTTTGTGCATGACCAATTTGGAAAAAATGACGTAGCTAAAATCTTACTAATCTAGTCGTTGGTACTCTTCGTTTATGCTGGCTCAGAAATGTGAATATTATACTAACAAGCAGTTCAATGGAGGATTCGTAAATTACAATTTATATTTTTCTGCGATTCATTTAAACACCAGAAGTATAAATAGAAAAATCTGACGCCCTTGATGTGCTTCTTTTATTTACTTTGTTTGCATTCTAATATATTATTTTTTACCGAAACATGGTAACGTGAAAATGAGGCACCTCCAAATATTTATAACTAGAGCTGTGCGAGTAGAAATCACAAGCAAAAACGAGGTGGCGGAATTTTGATTTATTTGAAAGCTTCTATTCCATTTACTGTTGTGGAGGAACAGTCCGTAGGTAATGCAGATGTCGAGTGTCTGGTTGTTCGCAGGAAAAATTTATTTCACCGGTAGGGAACATGTCTGGTTTTCTCGACCTCTTTGACGACCTACTACCTTTTATTTCCTTAACAAGACAACCAATCTTAGTTATGGGGATATAAACATTGACACAATAGGAAATTATACATGGGCAATAGATTTTAATGACCTCATGTTGTCCTACGCTAGGTAGAATGTGGTGAAGCTCCCAACTAGAATAGCAAGCAAGAGCTCCAAATCTATAGACGTCTGTGTTGACAAATGTAGACCAGACTGAGCTTTTCCTTGGACTCTTTAGTCAGGAGACCACCTACCCATTTTTCGCTTGAGCCGTTTCCCGGTTTCGAACAACACAAACCAGTCCGAAAGTTGCAGCTTTAGAAAAATAAGTGCGGAAACCCTTGATAGTTTTAAACAACTTGTTGAAAGTTTTGACTGGTCTAGCGTTTTTCTGGAAAAGTGTGCAGGTGCAGCGTACAGCAAATTTGTAAGACTATCTCAAGAACTTACATGGTTCTGCGTTCTCCGCAGTACAATCAAGGAAAGGCAAAACGAAAACTGTGAGAAAGCCGTGGCCTAATGACAATCTTGAAAATAGAATGCAGAGGGAAAAACATTATGTACCACAGTTTTGTCAAATCCCGTGACAAAACTTTGTTGTCTCAATTTAAACAAATAAGCGTTCCAAAGCCAAAGTCTGAAATATGTTGTCTCTGAGCCTCTTTGGCGAAATCAAGTCCTTATTAGGGATGCCGCGAATTACCCTAGGTTTGAATTCGAAAGGTTTCGATATTTCCGAACCGAACTGGAGGTTTGAATTCGAAAGAAATCGATATTTTCGACCGTACCGAGGTTTTGAATTCGAAGAGTTCGCAACTTTAAAACACCCTGGAGTTCCGAATTCAAAAAGTTCGAAGCTTTCACGGTTTCTAAAAGTTCGGGATCGATTATTTCGAATATATTTTTTTTACTTGAGGTTCAAGAAATTCGAAGATTTCGAACTTGCCTAACTTGAAGTTCGAGAGATTCGAAAGTTCTGAATTTCTTGCAATCTAAAGTTCGAAAAAATCAAAGTTTTCGAATTCCCTTGAATCTGAAGTTCTAACATTTCGAAGATTTCGAATTTCTTTAGATCTGAAATTCAAAAAAGTCGAACGTTTCGAATTTTTATAGGCATAAAGTTCGATCAATTCGAAGATTTCGAATTTATTTCTACATCAAGGTCGAAAAGGTCGAAGATTTTCGAGTCTCTTTTATGGCTAAATTCGAAGAAAAAAAACTTCGAAGGTTTCGAATTTACTGTTAAGTTCAAGTCTGCAAAGTTCGAAGTCCGGTTTTCATGTTTCTCCACAGTTTCCAGTTTCAAATAACGTTTCCACGCCTCACTGGTTTTTCACGAAATCAGGTTTAGAAAAGTCCGGGTGTGATATTTAGTCACCGCGAAGTTCGTCAGGCAATTAAATGAGGATGACGAGTGTCCCGGATGTGCTGAAATATTTGCCAGTGCAGAGTGACGTGGGATATGTGAGACCATAGATCAGTTCTTGTGACCGCCAGCCCGGGGGGGGGGGGAGATCTTTAACGTGCATCACGCAGTAGTGAACACACGAAAGCACTGTTTAACAATACTCATCCAGTTCGAAACGGCCAGGGGCAGGCACGTGGTTGAGGCTCAGAAAAACCTTGAAGCTATCTGGCAAACTGCCTGCCTACCCCTTTTCACGCTGGTAGTAATCCGATCAAACGCCGCCCGAGTGACGCTGGCATATAGGAAGTTTAGTTTGTACATGATGCAAAATCCTGAGTCTGGGAATGAAATTTGAAAGAAAAAGTGTAAGAAGACAGAAAAAAGGGGACAGGACAACGTCTCAAACTCAACTCAGCTGAAAACTATGCTCGGTACAACGTCTCAAACTCAATTGAGTTGAGTTTGAAACGTCGTCCTGTCCCCTTTTTGATGTCTCCTTTCACTTTTTCTTTCAAATTTCATTCCCAGTCTCAGGATTTTGCATCATGATTAACATACGCCAGCTCGCCTGCACGTTGACAGTTTTTTAGTTCGTAATTACTTTGGAGGTTTATTATCCGGGATGGAAGAAACGCCGAGCAAAAAGCCCAGAAGCAGATGATGAACCGAAAGTCGATATATCACAGTATGCGTTTCTGGAAGAAAAAAA
>JAZHYW010062625.1:0-26011 GCA_037355805.1 Ixodes ricinus | reverse complement strand
TTGTGTTGTACATTTTTTGTGTAAAGTGTTTCCACTGGTTTCTTTGTCGCGTAGAGTGATTTTAAAAGCCGTATCTGTATTTATAAGTGTGCGTGTTTTTAGAGCGAATGATAATAAAAAACATGAAACATCATATCTGTCTCGTCTTCAGCGCGTATAGATGCGACCACGCTCCGATCCATTTCCACACACGCTCCGTTCAGCAGCTGCAGATGACGCTAAAATTAACGAGAGATGACGTGAGCGCGAGAGTTGTCGACATCTAGCAAGCTGTCGCCAACATTATCGAGAGATGTCGCGTGAAAATGGTAAAACTTCACGCCAGCTAAGAGATTCAGGTGCGCGCCACCCATCAAAATTAGGTATATACAGCTTACCATGTGCGGGAAGCGCACGACAGGGTAACTTAATTGCTTTACGCTGGGCCAAGATGTATAGCACGGCCTGTGAACTTCAAAGTTTTACCGTCACCCCAGCCGAAACTTTAGCGGTATCCAGCTGATGCTAGGGGAACCTTCAGATGACCCACAAATTTAGCGGGGTCGAAGCTTTTACCACCAGATGTCAGCAATTTTTTGGCGATTAGCACTTCGAATTTCCAACGCTAGATGGTGTCTATTCAAAAACAAATCACTGGGTCCAGCGCGGTCTGTAAGTTTCAAGACTTTGGCCCACCGTTTAGCAGGTCCACTTCAAAGATTTACGCTGGACCAAGATTTAACACGGTCCGCCAGCTTCAAAATTTTACCGTCACCTCACCCCCAATTTAGCGGCTGATGCTAATTGGACCGTCACATGACGTCCAAAGTTTATAGCGGGTCGAAGCGTCTACCACCAGATGGCACCCAATTTGAATGAGGACCACTTCACAGTCTGAACACTAGATGGCGCCTATTCCCGAAATTCGCTGGGTCTTTGCAAAGTCTTACGATCTGGCCCCAAATTTTAGCAAGGCCACTTTAAAGTTTTACGCAGGATCAACATCAATCACGGTCCGCGAGCTTCAAAATTTTACAGTCACCTCAATCTCACTTTAGCGGGACCCAGGTGCTGCTCTTTGGGACCGTCACATGACGCCGAAATTCAGCGGGTCCAAGACCCCGAATGCAACAGCTAAGGGGGCGCCACGAGGCTACGAGGCCGCGAACACCGTTTGAATCGCGCGCGCGCGAAATCACGTGATAGTAAGACGAGCAACTTCACACAACCATGGTCACATGACCTGCGGCGGAGCCTTTTTTAGCGATTAAAATGCATTTACCGCGCAGCGATTCAAATTCAAAACACGTGATCATCATGTGACCGGAGCGCAGCGCCCTCTGTTGGATGCAGCACGAACCCTGTGGGACATCACGTGAGCGCCCTCTTTCGGACGCAGCTCGAACCCTGTGCGACATCACGTGGTTGTTATCATGAATTGCACACACACACGAACAACTAAGACAAGTTAAGCGGTCCGGGAAGCAATGTGCTCGTAGCTCAGGGAGTAGAGTGTCGGGCTGCTGTGCCCGAGGTAAACAGGTCGAGTCCCAGCCGCCCGCGCAGCCCGTTTAATCGAATAAAGTGCATTTACCGCGCAGCGATTCAAATCACGTGACCATCATGTGACCGGAGCGCAGCGCCCTCCTTCGGATGCAGCACGAACCTTGTGCGACATCACGTGAGCGCCATCTGTCGGACGCAGCTCGAACCCATCACACGTGAGACGCCCTGAGCGCCGCAAATCAAGTCCTATAGCGCCCTCTGTCCGGACGAAGCTCGGACCCTGTGTGACATCACGTGGTTGTTATCAGATGATGACCACAGCTGTCAACACCTGGTCAACCACGCTTGTGGTTTGAGGTCGGAGGTTTGCGGTTTGAGGTGTGAGGTCATGGCACGCGCCTGACACGCGACGCGCACGTGACCTCACACCTAGGGCGGGACCTCGCTGAGCTCCGATTGGTCCCTGGCTAATAATGCCCACCGATGCCATCGATGGGCATCGGGGCCATCAATGCCCACTGCCTGGCATTTGTCACTGGGATGGGAGAGAGGGAAAGGGCCCCGCCCTACTGCGCTGTGATTGGTTGGATTGGGTTTGGCCCCGCCCTCTTGCACTGTGATTGGTCGGATCGGCTTTGGCCCCGCCCTTTGAGTGACAGCTGTGCAAACTGGTACATGTTTCCTACTACTCATTAACATAATATTCGTTTTTCATATCACTCAGCATGTCAAGAAAATTCGGGTGGTGCACTTGATCGGTGTTGTGCAGAAGCTTGATAAGTTCATTGTACCGGGGCACTGCGTGTGTAGTGTCAGCGCACATTTTAGCTAAAAAGAAAGAGGTTAACTCGTTACTCGTAGTAGGTAATGAGCCAGTTCAGTTTTCCTTGGGGTCCTGGGGTAAGAGTAGAGGTTTTCTCGGGATGGCGCGCGCAATACGTCAGCAAGCATTTCCACCGTCTCGGCTCTGGTCTTAACAGTCTTTACAGAACGGGTTGCAATTGGATAGCTAAGCACCGTCGCACTGGCCAGAGGGTCAAACAATTGCCACTCAAGACCTCCCACTCTGGAGTCCCCGAAGACAGCGAATGTTGATCCCAGTGGTGGTGTTGCAATATTTTTGCATATATCGTAAACACGGCATCCATTTTTTTGTAACACGCCCGTTCGTAATCTGAATGTTTGTGGACGTCTCGTCGTTCGGCCTAACGTCGTGCTGCAGGGGTCAGGAGAAACTCAAGATCCGGGAACGTTCGGGAGAATAGAATTTTATTATGCCTAGTTGCTCGTTGGAGTCAGCCTGCATTAATAGCTCTCAACCCAGCTGCATTGATGTTATTGACTGATGTTGCCATGCATTCGCGATAAAGTTCCCAGTTGACGACTGTGCATGTTATGGTAGCATTTGCAGTTGCTTTCAGGTGACTCCATATTGATTGGCACATGCTTACTACCCCGTGTGTCTTGTTGCACTGTCAAAGCCGTTTTTACCTTGGCCGTTCCAAATGTAAGATACAGAACGCTGTGTCTGACTCGCTCTACCGACGAGAGATTGGAAAGATCCAGAAGTTTTTGCGGAATCTCGACTTCCGCAAAGTCTTCTAGTGCAGTCGCACTTCTCCAGCCAGTACATTGGTTTCTTGCGGAGCGAACACGTCAATTGTTTTTCTTTTTGTTTTTGTAAAATTTGCCGAAATTTAGGAATCCAAGTGTGTGCGCAGTTCACGTCGAACTGGAGAACTGATGGAAATTTCACGTTGCGGACATGTTCCCGCGTTTATGATCCACCCGTAGGCGCAAAATAATATTAAGCGATGATTTGACACTTCATGCCCATTGGGCGTCGACAAAAGATAATAGAGTGTAGACCAGGAGTATTAAACCTTTTTGGCTAGTTGTCCGGATCGGGGACCTGCCGCTGTCTTGAGGGCCGGTAAATAAATAAGTAATTTTAAATGAAGAAAAAGAAAATGATTATCTCAGATATGCGTATAAATAAAAAAATAAAAAGTTGAAATAACATTTCAAAAATAAAATATATGAGGGATGAAAAGATCTGCTCTATTTTAAAATTGTAATAATATTGTCGTGAGTATGTTTATACATCCTAAAGTTAGTCAGCTTCAGTGGGCGTTTGGTGTCTCAGCTGCAGATGAGAAAGTTAGATTGTGCAGTACAACTGCTAACCTGGGGTCATTAACCTGCATTACATGGTAGTGATTCATGACCGCACGCCGGTACGATGCGCATTCAGGTCGAAGCGGGAAGGGGTGGGGATTCAACACAGCATTCCAGGGTTCTGCAACGCAAGCTTTCGCTCCGTGCGCGTGCTCCGAGCTGGTGTGCGCTTCTTCATTCGGTCACCGTAAAATTACCTGATACTTCTTTTTACATGTAATGATAACCAGTACAGATGACAAGGCACATTCCGCTAAAACAAAATGACATAATTCAGTTCAGTCTTCTACTATGCGCCGACATTCGATTCCTAAAACCTGCACTATCACGCAGTCGGTGCTTCAAAAAAGTTCGCTACTTTTGGGAATTTCTTTGCGGACAAGCTTTTCATGCGCTCATTGTTGACCATTTTTTCATTGTTACCACCCGCAGTACGAATTCGCGTCATTATGACTCCAAATCATCGTCCCCGAAGAAAAGCAAAACTTCCATTGGCTTTCGGGACAATCGCAAAAACTAACGCCACCGCATAATCCACTCTACACAAAGGCCTGGCTACGTCGTCTCAAGCAGGATTTGCGGCTCAAGCGTTTCACGCGCTAATTTTGAACCGTTTGAATCTCAGTCACCCGCAGTACTGACCCACATCATTGCCACTCCGAATCACCGTTATCCATTGCGAAACCAGCACGTGCATTGGCTATCGGAACCTTCGCGACAACTAGCGCCACCGCATCATCCACTCTTCAAAAGGCCTGGCTAATTTGTCTGAAGTGGGATCTGTGTTCAAACGCTTCACGCTCTAATTCTGAACCTTTAATGCGAAATCATTAACTGTCCCATGAAGCAAAGCCGGCGTTGTCTGCAACCTTCTGTAGCAGCGAAACGGCAGCTAGATTCTCATCTGTAGCAGTTAAACGGTACTAGATTCACATTGCGTGCGACCGAGTTCGACTGAGAGACTAAACCAGTTGTAAGCGTCTTGCGATCTCTTAGGACCAGCTGCGCTGCAGCCGAGCTGGTCCTAAGAGATCGCAAGAGCGCTAAACCGGTATGGCTCTTCGTTCGAACTCGGTCGCAAGAGTGTCAACGGCCTTAAATGGCAGCTAAATTCACATTGAGGTGCGACGCGTCATGTGACTCCATAGCAACGGCGTCATCGTTGCTAAGGGGCCAGCCGGACTGCTGGCGGCACGGCGGGAGGGGGACGCAAGTACACGTCGTCAACCGGTACTCTACGTTCGTCCTAGATGTCATCCTCTAGGCAGTCGTCCTTGAGGTCGTCCTCTAGGCGTCGTTCTCGAGGTCATCCTTGAGGTCGTCCTAGAGGTCGTCCTAGAAGTCGTTCTTGACGTCGTCCTAAAGGTCGTTCTAAACGTCGTCTTTTAGGCGTAATTCTCGATGTCGTCGTAGACGTCGTCCTTGAGGTCATTCTTGAGGTTGTCTTAGATGTCGTCCATGACGTCGACATTTACGTCAGCCTAGACGTTATCATTGAGGTCGTCCTAAAGGTCGTCCTCAGCGCCGTTCTATACGTCGTCCTAAACTTAAATACATGCAGAAACTTGAAACGAAAACATTTCACTCGCGGGAGCAAAATGCCTTTGCATTCTTACACGTAAGCAGTCTTTTGTGCCCTCCTATAATTTTTGTATCGCAGGTGAGTTGTGTTTTCTATCTACATACTTCGTTGTTTCTTGATTTTGAGTGACCGTAAATTCTAACTGTACTTTACTTTTTTGTGACGGCCTCCTGTGAACAATGGACGTTGACATCTGTATCCATAGGGCTCGTGTTCGTTGTTTTCGTGCTAATGTCAAGAAAGAAAGAGGGAAGTCCCATCGATGTTGCACTCTTCATCCCTGTGGTTGCGTAGGACATTCCAATGTCCCTACATTTTGCTGATAATTCTTTGCATGACCTAGTTAATAATGTGTTCAGCTGACGTAGAAGACAGCACTGGCTTTCTTACGGTCAGAGATGCAAGCTTGAACGCAATCCGTTACAGGTACCGAAATTACTTGTAATCCCTTACATTTACCAGTATTTTGTAACGGAATAATTATATATTTGCTAAGGTTATTGTAAAGTAATTACCTCAGATATTTAGGTGACGCATTGTTTGTAAACCCTTTCATTTCTATTCACGACCGCTGCCACCCCTCCTTTAAAACAAATATTATATTGTATTTATTTTGGTAAAGTCCAGCGCAGTCGTACTGTCACGCGCATGGACCAGTGCATAAGGAGGCTTGGACTCTTGATTTCCACAAAGTCTTTCTTTACTAAACCAAGCCCCTGAATTTATTGGAATCTTTTTTTGAGACGCTAACAGTAAAGTCAGGAAATTCAAATAGGTATCCTCTCCCCACCCAAAAAAAAAAGCGGGGGAGCAATCTATATCTGCTTTTTTAGTCCTTTTGGTTTTCTTTGCGATCGAAGACGGGAGAGGAGGACACCAATTGATACTTTGCCTCTAACAACACAGACAAGAATTAAGAATGATCCTCTTGGTTGTAGTGATTACGGCCATTTTCATGTCACAACAGGAGATAACACTTCCGCCTACCCTAGAATTTACTAAACGCGATGTTAGTATAAGTGAAGGTGAGATTGCCACAAGTATCCTCGTTCGTTGATTCACTAAAGGTATTAAAACATTTCTCAACTTCTCACCTTTTCTTAGAAAACTTGGCGTATTTTTGTGCCTCTTTTCACCTTATTTAATCGTGTTTTAAAAGCTACAGCACTTACTTTTTGTAGTGCAACTTCTAGGGTTGGCCGCGTTAATTGTTAATTCTAGCCAGGTTATCTGCATCTCACTTACCCTTTTTGTGCCTACGCTTTTTGCGAGCACTTTGGAAATGGTGATGGTCTTTCTTTTTTCTCTTCTTTTCTGTTTTTACCTCAGCAGGACAAATCTTATATCTAAAACAAATTTTTAAAAATAAAACAAAATGGTAGCTGACGTAGGCGTGAGATTCTGAGCTTAAGAAGAAAATGAAACTCGGGAGTGGGGCGATGGTTGGGCTTAGTTGACGACACTAGAGGACACTGGCTTAAACTACTGTGCTCCATGCGTTTTCGAACGGCATCAAGAAGGGTACACAAGGCAAACGTGCGTGTACATCGCCTTGTTTTAACCGAGGTTTTAATTAATTGTTGTTTAAATTATCCAGGTATTTTTTCTTATTACTTATATTTATACATTGAAAACGATTTCTTATTCACCAAAGTGTCAATCAATGTTCGACCTGTTCAGAGCAAAAGGGAAAATAATATTGATCAAAACCTCATTTATTATTTATAACCTTGCTTTTACCAACTTTGTTGGCTACTGTCATGCAATATTTGACGGTATAGCTAGATGTACATAAATCCACTCTTAGTCCAGGTTTGGCAAGTTGGATGACGAGACGACATATACCGCTTCGCGATTCCGACAATATAAATTTTTATTAAATCGTTCATATAACTCCGATAACGATATCCGGTATTCCGCCGCCATCTTTTCGAATGCATCGTACCGTTATCGGGTACTGTTATGGGGGTATCAGAGTAATAAAAAACTCTACTAAAACTCTCGAATGTCAGGCATTGGCTGCATCGATGAAGCTTTGCTTTATCTTCGGCGTAAATAGCGCTTCCTTTGCTCCGCTGAAGAAATACAATGCAGAGCATGAAGCATTCGTGAGGCACAATATGGCACTCCAATCCAGTGCCTCAGTGGAAAGGATCTTCAGCGTAGGAGTCGACGTTTTCAGTAAGAAATTACGAAAAATTTTTGTCGAGACATTTGAGAGTCAGCTGTTACTCAAAATCTCAAGGTCAATAAATGAAACAGGTGCCAACAATACGCACTTGAATAACCCTCTTGCCTTTCCATCTTACTTGAGGCCTATGAAGTTTTTCCACCTTAGCAGTGTTTTATTGACTGTACAGCCACAACATAAAGCCCCCCCCCCCCCCTTGGCGTAATACCTACGTGCCTTTAGAAGAAAGGGAATCAATAATGTTGAAATGAACGCCATGAAAGTAATGAATTACTTGTTGGGGTAACGGAAACCTACTTTGACAGGAAAGTAATGGTAACAGTAATTACACTTTAGACTTCAGTAATTGGAAATGTAATTTCTTAGTTTTCTTTGGTAACGTGGACAAGTCTGCAATGACACGAAGCTTGACGCAATACTTGCCAAGTTGCACACCGTTATCTCAGAGAATGCTAGGAACCAAAGGAGACCTCTAGTACACAGGACGAGCTTACGTCGGGTATGAACGGCCTCAGTAACCGGGCTGTAAGTCGAGAGGGGCGTTTGGCGAGATCACAGTGGTGGAGAGCTAATTAAAACGCACAAGTTGTCTCTGAAATTAACAAAACGCTTAAAGACGTGTCTTAAAAACAGCAAAAAAGAGTGGTTTATCTGGTGTCGTTTACGACATCGTAAACCAAATGATAAGAAATAACCTACTGATTAAAGAAATTCCCGAGGAAAGAAATGAAACATTGTCTCAAACGAAGCGTATCGCACAATCTCACTTTTTTTCCCTTCAAACTAAATGCAAGTAAATGCTGGTCATATTGAGAGAGCGCACCGCGTATTTCCCAAGACGGCAGGCCTTGTTAGACTAATTATTAAATTTTAAATCTTTAAAACAAAGAAGATATCCTTTATGGTGCGTCAAGGCTAAGGCCAACTGACCAACCTCGAGTGTAAATCGAGGGAGATTACTCACCTGGAGTGCAGAAAATTAAAAAAAAACTATTTGGGGATTTTAAGGAATCGTCAAAAACAGCGAATGATCGAGTAAATCTTACCTTCGGTAAACTATTATCAAACAGCAAAATGTTCATGTAGAAAGCCAAACCCGATAGTGTGTTGGCAGTCTCCAGAGACGTTAGAACTGCTGACGCGGTACGTGCAAGTCAACCATGACGTGCAAAACTTACATCCACACCCAGTAAAACTGACGTCCGCGAAAAGCAACGCCGCTCTCTTTCATGTTTACAAACTAATTTTCGAAGTCTCCTACCTAAGCAGGAGGCGCTTGGGAGTAGCATCATGTCCTGCTCAACAGAAGTGATTATAGGAACCGAAACATGGCTTTCAGACTGAATTTTAAACACAAGTTACTTTTAAATAATAATTTTAGCGCATTTCGCAAGGATCGAGCATCCAAACGTGGTAGTGGCGTAATCATCCCGGTTCTAAAAGATATAACTTGCACAATGCAGCCCGTTAACGTTCCGCTTGAAACACTTTCAGTGTCCATTGGTAGTGTATATTTTCATAGTGTTGTAGTCCGAATATGTTGTCGCGTACCAGTTTGAACTTGTTAATTTTTTAATAGACTAACAAATCTTCTCCAATTTATTGAATACAGGTGTCCTTGTGCCCCACTGATTTAGGCGGGATATTTCAATTTACCGGGAATTTACTGGTGTAGTGTTGACTTGCATAGTTCTTGTCCACAGGAGGATGAATCTTCATGCATTATAAATATTTGAAAATATTTTTGAATTAAACAACTGGTTAGTGAACCTACACGGGGAAATGATGTTCTAAACCTCGTCTGATTCCTCACACTCAGAAAAGATATCTGTTTGTGTGCTTGACGAAATTATTGATCAAGACTTGGTTATTTGCAGTATATTTCAATTATTACTTCAAGAGCTGAACTAAGAAAGATGATATATTATTTCTAAAACGCTAATCTTCCTGTCATGGCGGCGTCATTTTCTGATTTTCTGGTGAATAATGAAGGTAGTTGCCGGTCTCGCTCCGTCGAAGAATACTGGACATCTATAAAATCAAAGTGCATTTCTGTACACAAAAATTGTATTATTAAATTGATAATCAATTCACGTGTGGGCTGTCCATGGTCTCCACGAGGGGTGAAGCATGTTTTCTCATAAAAGAAAAGACTATTTAGAATAGCAAAATATGCTGATATAGAGCATGACTGGCAATTGTACGACGACTGTTCGCGATTGGGCAATAATGACATTAGAAAAACAAAGCAACGTTTTTTTATACGTGATTTGTCAAACATAATAAAAATTAATTTCAGAAGTTTTGGCAAGTCGTTAATACTAAAGACATAACATTATTTCTATCAAATACAAAGAAGTAACCTAAAGTTGTCTGATTCTGAGTCAGCTCTGGCACTCAACGCATTTTCTTGGTAAAGTGTTTACTAACGAACTGCCTTTGTCAGAAAAGCATACTGTCTACACACTCGTGATTACGGAAATGGATGATATCATTATTAGTATCGACGAAGTTATCAGAACCATTGACCGTTTACTGACGAAATCAAGCCCGGAGACTTATGGGGTGTGGTCAAAGCTGCTGAAATTAACAAAAAACGTCACCGGTATTTTGCTTGCCAGCTTATTCCAGCAGCCGCTTGATGCCGGTAGTATTCCGACGATATGGAAGTCGGCAAATGTAATTCCAATTAATTACTGGAAATTGCTAGAGTGTTTCCTATTATAGACCTATTTTACTGACATTTGTTCCCCTGCAAACTTTTAGAACATATAATTTCTTCATCTATATTAAAACATCTTCGCCAATATATTTTTTCTAACCAGCACGGTTTTCAACGTGGCCTTTTATGTAAATAATGACTTTTGAACTGCGTAACTTATTTACATGTCAGTATTCACTCACCCTCAAAAACGTACGCAGTATTTTTTTCTTAAAATAATTTGATTGTTAAAAATTTACATTTTCTAAAAATTACGGAACTGTAATTTGTTGGATCTCAGAGTTTCTGAACAATAAAAACACTGAGGTATTCTAAACGACATCAGCTCAAACCACATAAACGTTAAATCAAGAGTTCCCCATGGATCAGTTCTTGGCCCCTTTTTGCTTTTAGTGCACATAAATGACCTACCAAAGGACCTTTCATCTAAAATTCACCTATTCGCAGATTACTGTACGGTCTACCATGACATATCTGATCAAGATGACTCGTTTTGCTCTTCAAAAAGATCTGTACAGCATACTTTCACGGTGTAATACATGGCAGATGCAAATAAATGTAGAATAAACGAAAACTATGACATTTACTAGCAGTCCTTGAACGGTTCATTAAAATTACAAAATTATAATATCTAAGAAAACTTAAGCTCACATAAATATTTAGGAGTTAACATAACTTCAAACCTATCCCGGAGTACCCATATAGAATACATCAGTAAGAGTACTAATTAAATATTAGGTTTCTTAGGAAGGGGTCTGTTTATGGCAACGGTGGAAACTAAACTTCTTGCGTACACTGCTCTCTTTAGGCGTAACTTAGAATATGCATCTGTTATTTGGAACCTTCATCAAAATTTCTAATTGACAGACTGCAATCTATACGAAAACTTGGCAACTCGGTTCATGCTAAAAATATATTCACATGTTAGTGTTACAGCGTTGGAAGATTCCATCAGTTTATTGGCGCTGAATCATGAGGTACATGGCACGGTGCTCCCTTTTGCAAAATATTATTCATACCTCATCTGAATTTCATCAATATTGCGTCCTACCACCTGCACGCATTTTCCACCGTCAAGGACACCCTTAGAAAATCTATTTCTTTAGCACAGACTAACTTGTTTTAAAGTTTCCCGCTTTGTTCTGGTTACGAATGACTAAAATTAGTTGGCAAGTGAAATAACTTTGACCAGAAATCACGATCGCTTCATGTCACTGCTTTGTAACTCACGATGACCAACCTTCTGTAAGCGTGTTTATCACTGTCTTTACGGCAGCACTTGTAAGTATTCTGCCCATCTTGCCAATGAGTGTGCGTTGGTGACCGTGACTATCTATTAAAAATATGTATTGTAATTATTGACTGGAAATGATTTTAGTTTCATGTGTGCGTTGATGCCTGTAATTATTGATTGCGAATTTCAGTTTTTGATTATCACTTCGAGTTTGTTTTTGTATTGATAGATTTTGCATAATTATTCAAGTGATGCTTACAATGCCCCCAATATGTAATGTCCCACCGGGGCTTTTAGAGGCGCTTAAATAAATAAATCTTGGAACGTTAAACACCGATCCCCCTTTTAAAGTTAAAGATAATTATAACAATAAATAATTGGGACCCGGAAAACTCACCATGCATTAGTCAAAGCGCATGGCAACTGTGGCATGTTCATACAGGTCAGAAGACGGGTGAAAATAGTAAAACTGAGGCTGACAATATGCAATAAATATGACGAAGGACTCTAAGTGCATTAAATACGGAACACGAAGGAATTTTAACACACGTAGTTACACTAGATATAAAACGGGGGACTAAAAATGGTGATCATAGTTTCCAATGAAGAACATGCATTTTCTTTGGTTGGCTTAGCGGCGGAGTTGAAAGTAGCCTTCTGCATTGAACCAGGAGTTTCATATGTTGACGTGGAAGACCTTTCCCTTTTCCGCTTGGGTTCTGGAACGAGTTTTGCGGTCATAAAGGAGGGTCTCCCTTCGTGAGCTTCGGTTGATACTTTCTTACTGCTGCAGCATAGCATGTGCGCTTGGGTTCTGCTTCTGAGATGACTCATTCGTTCTTTTCTGTATGTGTAGAGGTCTCTGTTCACCTTGAGCCGTTTTGTTTTTTCTTGGTTATGAGACGGCAGACAGTGCGGCGCGAAAGTCAACTGCGGGTTACGTGCGTAGTAGCGGGTCTCTCTTTATATGTGCCATTTTGGGCTGGGAGAGGACGTGGCAGCCTGAGCTTGACTGCAGTTTGTGCCTATTTCTTGAGATGAACACGTGTCGTCGCCCTCGTGTGCTTCTTTGTAGCGATTGCAGATGGGTAGACGCTAACAAGTAGCTTCGCGATGCCCATATTCAAAGTATATTCGGCACTGATTTCGGCGCTCCTTGAACGGGGACACCGGATGGTCGGGCATGATCGAGAACAACAAAACTCGCAACATTGTTTCGCTGAACGACTTTCGCCAAGCCATAGAATTTTGGCCACTCGACCTTCTGGTGATCTCGCATGTTCAATTTCGGCGTCAAAAAGTGAAGTGTCGGCTTTTTTAGCATTGCTACCGCGAAGTGTTGCTTAAGAGAGCTGGTAGGCTCTAACTTTGACGCCGCAAATTTGAGTGGCATGGAGCGGACGGGTCGTCTGGTCATTATGAGTATGCACAGCAATCAGGTTTAATCCGCTGTTGGGCCTAATGTCGAGGATACATTCAGGGCACGTCTGTTCCAATGCAACGGACAGCTTTTGGGCTTCTAATCTTTATGATTTGTTTGGTTTTCAACTGCTGACTATTTCTCCGCTTTTTGTTTGGACCAGAGGTTGGCAGTTTAGGTCGCCTTCATCACTCACCCTCACCCTCACCTAGCCACACTCACCTACAAGCCCCTCACTCACCCTCACCCTCAGCCCACTCACCTCAGCCCTCACCCTCACAGTCACTCCGCCCACGCCTCAGCCCCTCACACACCTCACTAGACCCTCACTCCGCCTCACGCCCTCTCACGCACTCATGGCACTCCTCCACTGACCCGCCCTCACGCACTCATACCCCTCACGCCCCTCACGCACTCATGGCCCTCACACCCCTCACCACCCTCACGGCCCTCACGCACCCATACCCCTCACGCCGCCCACGCACTCATGGCCCTCACGCCACTCAGGCCCGCTTCAGACGGGGCAATTTCGCCCAGAAACATGACGTCGCAACACCAGCAACACGGGGCGCTCGCGTTCGCACGCAGCAACCAATTGCTGCAACTTGCCATCATCATCATGAAATTTTATTTTTGTTGCACTATTTACACACACATTTAGGCGCTATGAACGTGTTTCTTTAATATAAATCTCGTTGAGAATAGTAATGCCTCTTTCTGAAACAGTTTACTTGCAAAAACAATCAATTTCAAGCCACAACCACGTCTTTTCTTGTCATCGTCACCGGAACGAGGTATAACGTGAAAATATCGCGTCCCTGATTGGATGCAGCCGCTTCAAACGTCTTCGAATTGCTCCGAGTTGCTCGCTTGTTTTGAGCCGGACCCGATCTCAGCAATTCATGTCGATCTAAGGAAAGCTAGGGAACGACCCGCCAGCAACACCAAAATTGCTGAGAAAGTTGCTCCGTCTGAAGGGGCCTCACGCACTCACCGCCCTCACGCCCCTCACGCACTCATGGCCCTAGACCCCTCACGCACTCCAGCGCCCTCACGGCCCACACGCACTCATACCCCTCACGCCCCCTCATGCCCCTCACACACTCACCACCCTCACGCCCCTCACGCACTCACCGCCCTCACAGCATTCACGCACTCATGGCCCTCATGCCACTCACGCACTCACCGCCCTCACTCCCCTCACGCACTCATGGCCCTCACACCCCTCAAGCATTCACCACCCTCACGGCCCTCGCACTCACGGTCCTCACAGCCCTCACGGCCCTCACTGCGACCCTCACACTCATGAATTTTCCTGGTTCGGAAACTCACTCACCCTTAGGCTCATATGTGAAGATGAGGGTGAGTGAGGGTGAGTGAGGGCCCTCATGAGTGAGGTGTGCCGAGGTATGGTTTGGACCGGAGTTCGATTCTGGGCTTCTTAGATGTCTCGGCCTCGTACCATTCACCTCTGTCGGTGTAGGCAATTTTCATGTCGCGAGTTAACATTTCAGCTGTTGGGCGCAGGGATGCGGGGTGTTTGGTCAGGTGCTCTAACTTCTGTCAGGTTAGTGACGGAGGCTTCGAGTTCGGTGATAGAAAGAGTCTGCATGTTAAAAGATGTACGCTGTAGTGCTCAGTTTGAGTTGTCTGACTTGCCGTTAGTGACGGGTCTCGGTAGCCATAGCCAAGTCAAGTCATGGTTTATGTTCCAAGCCGATAGAAAGCCACCCACCGACAAGCGAAGGAAGCTGATTAATCGTTCGCTGAAGCTAACATTGTGTAAACGAATGATTCTATGAAACGACAAAGCTCAAACGATTGAGCGTAAAGATCACAGACCTGTTTGAATTGCTAGGTCTTCCTCCTGCAACCCATCAGGCTCCTTTCTAAAAGTCCAATAATGAGCGCACGCGAAGTCATCCTACTTTGATTGCAGAACACAAGAAATATCAAGCTAACATCTCTGAAATTCGTTTTAAGTAATACATTTGAGGAAGGAGTTAACCTGTTAGAACATTTGCGTTTGAAAAATGCTAAACACCAAAGAATTAGTTGCATGAATAACAGAAAGCGCTAGAGTTTGTGGGCGCCCTGGCGGCTCCGCAGCCGAGTTGCCCGACTGCGAGGCAAAGGTGCCGAACTTTCCCCGCGTTGCGGCGACGTCACGCCAGCCACGCGCACATCGCTTTCGCCGCCTTGATAAGGCAGATCAGACGCGGCGCACGGAGAGTCGCTGCCTGGACTCAGGTACAGCTGGTAACAATGTTAATCGTCTCGTCCATGTCTCATTAAATGTAGTTTCTTGTTGTTGAAACCGTTGGCTCAGTGTTATTCCTCCGGGTCGAGTATGCAGCAAGGAAAACCGACCACAAGTTGCACGGGTCAAACTGGACGACTTTCTGGGCGGTAATTTTGCATCGTTTGCTTTTGTGGTGCTCAATGCGGGCGCCGATGTTGCAAACAAAAAATTCCGATTGGTAAGATAATCAAGAAAGGAACATAAATATCTGCTAAGAGTAAAAAACAAAATTGCGAGGTATAAAGGGAACTTGTATCTAAAAGCGGAACCTGGCAATTTATTTGTTTTATACTACCGGACTGCTCTATATGGGTCAAACAGAGGAGGGTAAAGAAAAACGGTAGCAATCCCCATGCACAACAAGAGAATAGAATTTAAGGCTACATAAATAAAACAAAAAAAAATCAACAGTAAAGAAGGTTGGTATACTTGCCTGTGACAAAGTATCATTCGTAGAACAACACAAAGGCAAATGTAGTCATATTGCCACACGCGTCGCCGAGCGAGCGCGCGCGTGGCCGAGTGGTTAGCGTGCTTGACTGTCGCCCGAAGGATGCGGGTTTGATTCCAGGGAGAGGAATCTTCTTTTATTTGTTCTTTCTACTTGGCGTTCTCGTACGTTCGAGAACCTTCTCGCCCAATCCAGTTACGAATGTTCTACGAGCCGAACATTCTAGGCCGAATGTTCCAGAGACACACGCGTGTACAAAAGGTGCTCCGTGTGGCGAGCCGGAGTCAGTTTTCGCCCCAGCGTTCGACTGTGCTGTCACGCCGACCTCGACGCCCGCGACGCTCTGTTCTCTTCTGTTCCATTTTTATTTTTGGGCACAAGTTCACCCCATTAAACGTCCAGTTTCTTTAGTTATTATCGCCTCGTCACTTGTCATTTGTGACATTTTGGTGGAGGTGCTGGGTATTTGCATTCTATGCCCGTGGACCGTACCCCTCCGAAAACACGCCGGCCCAGTGACGTGCTCAGCCCCGGGAGGCTACCCTTCGCAGAAGACCAGACCAAGGCCCGGTCAAGTCGCCGTAACCAAGGCTTACCCCGGAACTCGGAGCCCTGCCGCAGAAACCAAGAAAGAAGACCGCGACGATGACCACTCCACCCGTTGTTGTCCTACCCGTCGCTGATCGCACGCCCGCGTCCTTCCATGGTGAGCCTTATGAAGACATCGAGGACTGGCTACAACAGTACGAGCGGGTGGCCCAACACAACCGATGGACGGACGACCAGCGCCTACAGAATCTTTACTTCGCGCTCGAAGGAACGGCCAGGCACTGGTTCGAGAATCGCGAGACATTCGTTGATCTCGTGGACCGCCTGCAAGAATGAGCTGATACGAACTTTCACCAACCAGTATCGACGGGAGAGGGCCGAGGACCTTCTTCGAATGAGGACCCAGGACCCAAACGAGACTATCACCAGTTTCGTCGAAGATGTTTTGCGCCTGGTCGCTCGCGCCGACCCTCAAACCACCAACGAAAAGAAGCTACGGATCCTAATGAGAGGTGTCATGGATGACATCTTCGGTGGTCTTGTTCGCAACCCCCATCCACCGTCGAAGACTTTGTCACGGAGGCCACGAACATGGAACGTGCTCTCCTCGCAAGAGCCAGCCACTACCATCGGCACTGGAGCGTCGCTGCTGCTTCTGCATCGGGCTACGACATCAGCCCTAGCATCCCCGGCCTCCGCGACATCATCCGTGACGTCGTCCGGGAGGAGCTTAAGAAGCTCCTGCCGACTGCTGAACGGCCGGCCTCAATCTCAATTGCCGACGTCGTCCGAGACGAGGTTCAGCGAAGCGATCGTACCAGATGTCCCTGTCACCGTGGCCACACCCGAAGAACCGACGCTGACCTACGCCGCCGTGGCCCGACGACCGCCGCAAGCTCACCGCCAGGTCACGGCACAACCCCGACGTGAACCTCCAGCGCCGCAGTATTCCCGCCGCCAGGAAGATCGGGCGTACGTCCGCCCAGAACAAGCTGCGCCACGAAAGACCGACGTTTGGAGGACGGCCGATCGACGACCGTTGCGCTATCACTGCGGTGAAGCCGGCCACATTTACCGTCGATGCCCCTACCGACAACTGGGGCTGCGCGGGTTCCACCCGAACGACCCGCGCCCAAGGTACGACGAACGCCCTCGCGACATCGAGGAGTACCTACGACGTTCGCCATCTTCTACGCCGCCTCTCCGCCGTGAGTCCCGCTCACCGTCGCCCAGACGTTCAGCATCTCCAGCGCCACGACCCCGCCGAGAGAGCCTGTCTCCCCTGCGTCGCCGGGAAAACTAAGTGCGGCAACGCCTGGAGTTGGCGTTGCCGATGACGACCGAAGCAAAGAGCCTCCAAGAACGACGAAGCGCTCCCACTCTTCCGACGCTACGCATCGCAATGACGCCCCTGCAACGGTGTCCAACAACCTAAACGTCGTCATCGACGGCCACGACGCATCAGCACTCGTGGACACCGGAGCAGATTACTCAGTCTTGAGTGGGAGGCTCTCTCGCCGCCAACGAAAAGTGACAACGCCGTGGGTAGGCCCCCAGATACGAACCGCCGGTGGGCACCTCATCACACCAGTCGGGAGATGCACTGCCCGCGTCGAGATCCACGGTGAGACCTGCCCTCTGAAGTTCGTCGTTCTGCAAGACTGTGCGAGGGACGTTATCCTCGGAATCGACTTTCTCTGCGAGTATGGCGCCGTCATCGACATCGGAGCAAACTGGTCGACGCTACGAAAACCTGTTTCACCACAGGAGGAACCCCAAGCGACTTCATTCCGCGGTCCGAGTCCTCGCAAGCCAAATGAACTTACCGCCGCGGTCGAGTGTTTTCGTGCCCGTCGGGGTCACCGAAGCTTTCTGCGGCGAAGTTCTGCTCGAGGGAAGCCTCCAGTTGCTTCTAGGAAGAGGAATAGGCGCCGCAAGAGGAGTAGCTGAACTTCAGGATGGCCGCACTGTGGTACTCGTGAAGAACTTCCGGAATGAAACACAACACCTCACGAAAGGTGCAGCCGTTGGCCACGTCGAGGACCTCCGAAACTCCGCCGAAATCGCCGCCACTACTGACGGATCCTCGACACCTCAGCAAGACAGTACGTCGCCAGCGCAGCTCGACATCGACCCTAAGCTTCCGGGCCCGAAACGACGGCAGCTGATTAACCTCCTCGCCGAATACCGCGACTGCTTTGCTACGTCGTCGAAGGTGCGCCAAACAGCCGTTGCGAAGCACCGCATTATTACCGAGGACGACGCGCGCCCTGTGCATCGATCACCGTACAGAGTCTCCATTAAAGAAAGGAGGTGATCCAGGAGCAAGTTCAAGAGATGCTGAACGACGACATGATCCAGCCATCAAGCGGTCCGTGGGCCTCTCCAGTCGTACTGGTTAAGAAGAAGGACGGAACGCTTCGGTTCTGCATGGACTACCGACAGCTGAACGCGGTGACGAAGAAAGACGTCTATCCACTCCCCCGCATCGACGACACTTTAGACCGGCTGCGCCACTCTCGATACTTTTCATCGATGGGCCTGAAGAGCGGCTACTGGCAGATCGAAGTCGACGAACGGGACCGAGAGAAGACAGCTTTCGTCACGCCGGATGGACTGTGCGAGTTCAAGGTTATGCCCTTCGGACTGTGCACGGCGCCAGCAACTTTCCAGCGTGTCATGGACACCGTACTGGCAGGACTGAAGTGGCAGAGCTGTCTCGTCTACCTCGACGACGTCGTAGTGTTTTCCGGCGACTTGGACGAGCACTTGCGACGACTCCGAGCTGTTCTCCAAGCCATACGGACCGCCGGACTCACCCTGAAGCCGTCAAAGTGTCGGTTCGCCTGCGACGAACCGAAGTTCCTAGGTCACGTGGTTAGTAAACGGTAGCCGTTCGCCCCGACCCAGATAAAGACCTCGTGCGCGTTTCGCAGCATTTCCAGCGCCGAGAGACATCAGAAGGCCGTGCGAAGGTTCCTCGGCGTGCGTGCCTCACTATCGCCGCCACTCTGTTCGAGATTTCGCAGGCGACTTCCAGCACCGCTTCGCCGACTCTCGCGACGGTTGACGCCGGAGCAGTTCAGCATGGGCCGAGGAGCAGCAGCAGGCATATGGACGAGCCTGCGCGACTAACCGCAGCACTCTTCCCGCACCCTGGACATTTGGATCAGGACGCGGAAAACCGAAATTCACACGGACGCAAGCAGCGCTGGACTTGGCGCGGCACTGGCTCAACTGCAACAAGTGCACCGATGCGAGCTGTCGCCTACGCAAGTCAGGACACCGTCCAAGGCGGAGAAAAAATTACTCCACGACTGACAGCATCACTGCGGTCGTTCCGGCCTGGCTGATGATTCCGTCCATATTTGTACTGGTTCGTCGTGGTCAACAAACCACCACCGCCTGGCCAACAGGAACTTTCATGGACCCGTCAGGGATGACCTGCCCATGAAGTCCTGACCATATGTTCAATATGACCTGCGGTTCCGCGTCAGGTCGGTGCTGTTAACGCGATCGTCGTCCAGAACTGCCAAACCACGTCCGTTGTTGTGCGACGGCGCAGACGAAGAGATACGCCTTAAGCCCAGTGAATGCCGACGACATGGCACCATCAAAGAGATTGATCCCCACGGCAGACTAATTCTGGAGGACCTTCATGATTGCCGGGGAGCAGCGTCCCCATTGTTCTGTATTCCGCCTGACCCGCCACCGACAAGGCGTCCCTTTGGCGACAATAACCTGGAGAACAATGGTCGTTGAAATCTGGTCAACCTCAGGGCGACATTCGCCGTCACGACGACCTGACGTCCGGACATTCCTACAACAGCCCGCACGTTGGTCTGAATGGCAGAAAGGTATCAATGCAAACTGGCTGCTGGAAGACCGTTCACCTCGACAACATTCAGTTGATGCCATGACGTGAAACCGCCGATAGCTGACAGGCTCAGAAGTTGTAACGTTCCCTGACCAAATTTGATTGCAGACTAAAAGATCAATTTGGTCCTTCCCAACAGATTAATTTAAAGGAACGACGGATTACACCTGAAAAACGCGTGGTACACCTGTAGTGGCGTTTGGCCGCCGATACTTACACCTACAAAGGTGCAGCTACGTACACCTCACATATGCGCAGACACACACCGTTCCCATAGTTTGCCACACCTTCTTACAGCACTGACAGCATCTGAGGCGTAGCATGACACACCCATAAATTTGTGTGTAACTTACCGCCCCAGACCACCGTCGTTTTGTAGTATATGCACAACGAGGTAACCATCTTCGAACACCTTTACAAATTTCGGGGAGCACAGATTATTCAATTTAAACAGGTTATATTTGCGATAAATCAAAAAGGTTTTACACCCACCCCGTCATATGGTAAACATAGATACACCCCATTCAATTGGCGGTATCACAGACTTTTTGCACCACCCCACGGGAAAACTCACAGCAAATGGTGTAATGCGCCCATGGTTTCAAAAGGCGTAAATATCAAGATTACCGCGCGAATGGCTTCAACTGATGCTGGTCAGGACAGCCTGATTTGTGAATAGCTACGCACCGTAAGCATCCAGACGGCGTGAAGATGTATAGCGGAGCTGTTACACAACTCAGAAGATTACTGAGCAAACAAGAACCGGGCGATTCTTAGGTAGTGTCTATTCTTAGCAGCCGGCAGAATTATTTACCCGAAATTCTGCCGGCAGTCGCCACTCATTGGCGATACAATCATCATCTGAACGTGACGTTTCATCGACACGTACGCTGATACTCTGTATGTATCACTCAACCAACTTTCTCATCGTATTTTTTTTTCCCCTTAAAAATGAGTTGCCCCTGTGTAATTCAATAATAACAAATGGGTGGCACGGCGTGAGCAACTTGCGAATGAACCGCTACAGACCGCCTCCGCCAGCGACGTGACCGGGTGGTTACCATGGAGCACGCGCCTCAGGAGACACAGTCAGCATGAAACGCTGTCCCACAGCGCATTTCGGGTGCAAACGAGCACGAGATGAAACGTTAGTGTCGACTGTTCGTGTTCGTTAAATCAAGGTATCAACGAAAAGCCGTCCATGAAACACGTTGCTGTAAACGCCGGAGACAACAATCAGTATTCACCGCGTTATCATATACTGGCAGACGACAAATGTCAGGCACCGCCGATACCAACGGTCTTCCGTATTGCCAGTAAAATAGCCGCCGCTCAGTTTTCGAGGTAATCCGAACGGAACGGTCAATTTGTCGGCATGAGCAGGCAGCAGAATTATTGTTGCGCCATCGACTTGAATACGTAATCCGAGATATGCCGACACGGGTTGGCAGAACCCATTAATAAATACGTAAACATAGTGTTGGCGTCCGGGATACCCAACCAGCCGATGGCAGAAGGCAGCACTTCTTCCATACTGAACAATCGCGCACTGCATGAAATCTCGCCTTTTGAAGAACGCCTTGCTGCCTAATGCACGCGTAGTGACTCTTTCAAACACTGGCCTGGTACATCGGGATACCATTGGCTATCGCGGAGAAACTCCAGCCCGCCAATGCGTTACCACGTTAGTGAAATCCGTTAGGCCGGGAATCAGACATTCCGATTGGAAAGAGCTACTACGTCACCAGCAGTAAGCCCATTACCACGATCACCGCCCTGCGCATACCATCTGACAGTGAGCCGCGACGAAAGAACTGGTTCATTGGTCCGGCGACCGGCAGACGCCTGCAGCCCAGCCAGAGAGCAGCAAACGAGAGAACGGCCATGACAACAACCTAAGGCCAGCGCGATAGCCCTGGTAAGCGCTTATCGGGCCATCCCCAACAATGAAATCGACGAAAGGATCGGTCCCTTCATCCCCAGAAAGTTCAGAACCAAAGTTAATAGTAGCGCGCTACCGGCCTTATCTTTCAGTGGCGTGCCGCCCGCCCATTCAGTCTGAGATCATAGTCACGCGATCCCACCTGAGACCAGATTGGCTTAAACACGACAGCGTCCACCTACCTGTTCATCGAGCAACGAACAGCTCCATTCTGAAGAAACGACCGAGATCTGGCGACCCCGGTGAATCTAAGCACAAACAGATCGGGGCGCTCATTAGCGTGTGGAGCAACGCTGATACACCTATGCCTTTAAGGGTATGATGAGTCATATTGTCGGCGCGCCACACGGGCTTAAGAATCGCCGCTGAAAAGGGTATGCGCCTGATAACGCCGATCACACCCTTTTTTCAGATGTACGCCGCCACGGATTATGTCACATGGTACGCGGCAGCAAAAGCCCTTCCTTCAGGAACTGCTTTTGGTCATTCATGGCCCAGCCGCCGCAAGAAGTCGTTCGTCTCAGCCACACCAGCCATCGTCGTGGACGACGGCGTACCATCCGCAGACCAACGGGCTGACGGGAAAGTCTCAACAAGACCATCGCCGACATGATCTCCATGTGCGTCGACCTGGAGCACAAGGCATGGGACGAGGTGTTGCCGAACATCACATTTTCCTACAACACGGGCCGTGCAAGAGACCGGGTGCACCCTTCAACTGGTCTGCTGGTCGCAAAGTAACGACAATGCTGGACGCGATGTCTACCCCACGAACCGGCTGTGGACGGAAGCGACGACGCCCAGGTGGTTGCACAACGGGCAGAAGAAGTCCGTCAGCTCGCCAGACTTCGTATTAAAGCAAAACAATGTCGACACTGGCCGCTACAACCTTTGTTGTCTGGACGTCCACTGAAGTGAGAGCAACAACACCGATTCGCCTGTGCTCTCAGCGAGAAAACTCCTGAAACGGCATTGGACCCTACAAGGTGCTTTGTCAGACTTGGGGATCTGAACTACGAGGTGATGTCCGACGACAAGAATTATCATCGCCCACCACGACCTGAAGCGGTCCACCGCCGCGCCCGAAGATCCGGGTTCGATTCCAGGAGGAATCTTCCCTATTTTCCTTTCTACTGGCGCTCGTACGTTAGAGAATCTTCCCGCCCGATCCAGTTACGAATGTTTCATTGGCCCAACATTCAGGTCGAATGTTCCAGAGACACCATGTTGGGTACATGTTCCCGTGTGGCGAGCCGAGTCAGTTTTTCGCCTCGGCGTTCGACTGTGCTGTCACGCCGACCTCGACGCCCATGACGATCTGTTTGTCTTACCTGTTTATCTTTATTTTTGGGCACAAGTTCGCCCCATTAAACGTTCAGTTTCTTTAGTTATTATCGCTCGTCACTTGTCATTTTTGACAATATGCACTGTCATAAATGATCTAGGGAAACATTTGACACGGTTTATGAATAGCGCCAAAGAATAAAAAAACCGTGGGAATGTGTATGTTTTTAAACACTATACTAAAGTACTTACGAACAGAACATCACAAGGGAGGCAACACCAATATAAACGTAGGTGATAAAAATGTTTATACAATGTAGCATAATCTAACAAGGCTTTTAAGAATGTAAATCTTTGATGTCTACTACGCCTTGTTAAAGGCTGCTTCTAAAGACGCGTTTTTCCAAACCGCGTGCTATTTGAACTTATGGGTATTTAATTCGAAGTTTCATAACTTATTATATTGTTACTACGCTTCAATAATATATATTTTTTATTATTCCTACAGATAGTGGACGAAGACCGGGCGACGTGTCGGACCAAACGAAGAAGAGATAATAGTGAAAGCGCTGCATTCTTTCAAGCTAAGGGATATTATGAATCCTGAAGCAACATCAGACCATTTGCCTTTGATGGTTAAAAAGAACAGGTAGTTTTACCAACCATTATCATTAATAAAGTAAAAATGCGTGTAGTGGTACATTCCAAGTTTTGTCTGATGTACAATGAACCTAGAGATAACATATGGTTGATGAGTATTAGTGAAGAGCAAATAGAATTGCTCTTTCGAATATAAAATGATGACAAAATTATAATAGTTTAGTAAGTCAATTGGGCATCAAGAAACAGTAAGATACTAGTTTTTCATTTTAGTTTCCTGCCCGTTGTCCGTTTAGCAGAAATTTCATGTAAATATTTACAGTATAAATCTCATTTAAAGTGCCGTAATGTTTCCAGGAGATATAGTTATAAACGTTTTGTCTCTTGTTATTAACGTTATCAAATAACTTGATTAACCTTTGGGATGATTCCTAAAGAAATTAAGGGACCGTTGATGATATTTTTCCTCATGTATCGAGCAGCATATTCACTAATTTGCCTGAACACTCCGGCTTTCGTTATAAACGTTGGACTCTTGAGTGTGAAGCATTGCACACCTATGACTGCACTATATCAGTCACCTCATCAAGATTCTCACCATTATGATATTTCACTTGCAACGTTCTCGACCTTAGCGCCTGGCAGTGTCATAAGATTCAAAGCTGACATCCACTACCAATGATTGCAACAACAGGTCTTATCACCAGAATACAAGTAGACTGAAATTTAAGATTATTTTTTTTGCTAAATATAAAGAAACCAGAGATATAACAGTGCCCTGTGGACAGGTGTGCAATGCAGTTGGGTGAACAAGGTATATGGTGGTACTCGTGGCGATAAGAGAATCACGGTGAATAAGATTAAATAAATAGCGTTTTAATAATTGAGAAAAAAAGTAATTTTAACGTAAATGTTTTGTGAGGGTCAACAAAGCCATGATATCACCTGTCAGGAATTTAATTGGATGCACGGGATTTAGTTTACTGGGCTCGAGAACGATTCTAATTTCAAACTGCCCGCGCGGCGTTTTTTTATTTGTACTTGCATGACCAGTTATGCGCCTGTAGCACGAGGGGTAACTTCAGCTTACCACTGCGTCCTTGGCATCGCGCTTTTCCCAGATCCTCGCTAAGCTTTACTAATTAACCAGATTTTAGTGATGCCCAGCAAGATTTTAATTCGAACAATATCCATATCTCAAATAATTATTATGCTAAATAAGATATTTATTTCATTATTCTACTCATAATGACGGTTAGTTCTATAACATGGCCCGCTGTCCAAATAACTTACATGCAAAGACCGCATTAATGTAGCCTTCACGAATTCTCGAAAACAAAGCTGTAAACACTAAAAGAAACACCGACGCAACCGTAAAGCTGGGGAGCTTGCACTTTCAAATCAGTTAGGTTGCCAAGCTCTCCGTTTCTACTTTACTTTACTGCTCGTGAACAGGCGGTTTGTGATTTGATTAGTAGAATATTCTCAGGTGACATCCGCTATTACAAATGAAGATGGCCGTCTTTTCATGAGAGGATTGAACCAGCAGCCAAGCCAGGATCCATGTGGCACCTTCTCGATTGAATCGCTGTCTCCAGCCACGAAGAATTGTGACGCCGCAGTGATTGGCGTTCCTCATCCGGGATATCGGGAAGCAGCAAAGGCATTTGTTGTGTTGGGATGAACCAGAAGCGAAATCACGGAAGAAACCCAAACTCAGGTGGCAGGTGAATATTAGTCTTGATAATGTTTACCCGCGTCTATATATTTCGATATTACGTGACCTACCTTGAAACAAGAAAAAAAAAAAAACGGTATGAGTTTACTTATTTAAAGCTCCAGCCCTTTGGGCGCCTGCTCTGGTTTTCCAGCGGCGTCGCCGTAGCCGTCGGTTTAACTGGGTACGTTTTATTGGCGGAACGTCCCATCATCCCGCGGGTCTCAATCGTCACCTCGCGCTTTGGCATTATAAGACATTTACCATAATGACATGTGACGTCAGGATGGTGCCCAGTACGTCACAGGGATGTCTCTATGGAGACGGCCGATGAAGGTCATGATGAAAGTCACGACCTTCACAGTGAAGTCTACGTGAAGGCTACGATCCACGGAGTCACTCGTGAAGGTCACCACCTTCACAATGCCTTCAGGGGAGACGTCGCGAGGGTCACTAATGTCACGAGTGACGTCGCGA
>JAZHYW010062624.1:0-23346 GCA_037355805.1 Ixodes ricinus | reverse complement strand
AGCGTTCCGGTTACGTACTGACGACGCTCAAGTAATCTCCCAGCGCACGGAGGAATTACGTCAACTGGAATGAATAAGGTTCAGGACCAACAGTGAGTCGACGCACGTCGGTAAAACCTTCGTCGCGGGACGTCCGCACCAGCGGTACCCGAGTATGGCTTAGACAGCAATACGGCTCCGCGGTCTCAGAGCAAAAGCTTCTGAAACGCTATTTCGGACCCTACAAGATCAGCCAACGCCTCGGCGATCTGAAATACGAAGTCCTTACGCACGGAACGCAGCCATCTGCAAGACGTCAGCCGCGACGATGTGGTGCACGTCGCCGTATGAAGCCATGCCGACAGCCAGAACTTTGCACTCTCGTCGATGAGTGAACTGTAGCTCGCGATTCTGCTGTCCTTCTGTTATGGACTCAGGTTTTTGCTTTTGTTCTGCGTCGGAACGATGCACTCTTTTAAAGGAATAATGCCGCGGGCGCAACTGAACAAGTAAGCAGCCTTCCCGTGGACTAAAGGTTATCGTGCTCGACTTCCGCAGAACGCTTGGTTCGATTCCTGGCCGTGTCTTCACATTTTGTTGACACTGTAATGTGATGTTCTGGTAAATTTTAGAACCGTCTTGCTGATTCGAGGTTAGAATGTTCTACGTACCGAAAAATTCTACGCTGAATGTTCAGAATCCGCATGTGCAAAGTGGCTCCGCGTGGCAATCCGGAGTCAGTCTCACTTCAGCGTTTTATCCTGCTGTTTCGCCGCCATCCACGCTTGCGATGATATCCTTTTTGCCTATTATGTTTTTGTGCACGAGTTCGCACCATTAAACGTTAGGTTTCGTCAGTTTTGTCGCCTCATCACTTGTCATTAGTGACGATATGTAATCCGAGATATATGTTGATACGCGGGCCTTGCAACTACCACACAAAACACAAGAACGAGAACAAAGGGCTCCATGAAGATTCAACACGATGCAGCACAAGCTGTAATTTGGCAGAGCAAACCACGCCAAACTAATTTATGTGACTTTTTTAAGAAATCGCCTGGCACCAAATGTGCGCATAGGACTTTTCAATCACTGATAGCTTTGAAACACTTCCAATACTTTGTCATGTTGCCACTTATATCAACGGCAGTCCCACAGGTCATAGCAACTTTAAGGAAAGGGAAAAAGAGGGCTGTAGTGCAAGGCTTAGTGGATTGCTTGAGGGAGAGGAGGAAACATCCCCGTCTCTCTTACGTAGCCGAAACAGGTGCTCCTTTAAGGTGCACTCATAGGTTGAAGGGCACTCGAAAGGTTAAAGACCGTCTTTACCACCCTCTTCCCGGACAGGGGCGAAGCCCTTCGCTTGTTACCTGCTGACACACAGCAGACACTAGCAACCCTATTTAGGATGCGTTGTTAGAAGATGAGTTCACTGCGAGGGATACAACAAGCAAAATGTTACTTCCCTAGAGGGTGCAGCTTTCGGCCGCTGTGATTTGCCATGAATCGGAGCAAACTGGAGCGCTACTTTCTCCCTTCATGACACAGAGTCAATTGTCATTCTTCGCGCATGTGTGGACGCGCGCCCGCCATGCGGCGAGCGACTCCAGGTCGTTGCTGCCCGCTGCTCATAGCGACGCTTTTTGTAGATTTCGAACGTTCAAGGAAGCCTACTAACAGAATACGAAAGTTTTTTTTAGGGGCCTTGTCCGCCTTGTCCGCCTCGCCTTGTGCGTCCGTCCGTCCGATCAGCGTCCGTGCTCACATCGATTGCCATCCCATCTGTCTTCTTAAAAAAATATTTGCGCAGTCGACAGGATTTGATCCTGTGCGGGGAGAACCCAATAGATTTCTAGTTCATCGCTTTAACCACGTGGCCGACTGCGGGACGAGCAAGGCTTTGACATGTGGTAGTAACTCAAGAGCTTGGGATGTCAAGAATGAAACGTTGCATGTAGCCGCTCCATGTCTATACTGGAGAGGGTGCTGCCGTCAGTCAATATATAATCGCGTTAAACTTTCCATGCATTGGCTCAACGTATATAGACGAGAAGGCGCACGGTCAAATGCTCCGTCGTATATAACCACGTTATATACCACACATTTTCTTTCTGACATGAATGAAAACGAACAGAAAAAGACAACTCGTCAAATGTCTTTTGCGAGGGCGATAAAAGACAATCAGCACCATCAGCACTACCGATGAAGAAAATCAGTATCATCAGCACCACCAGGGCTTCGCCCCAATCAACATGTTCACCACGTGAAGATGCCGTTATTTTGTTTGAGGTTCTTGTTGGCTCAATCTCATCTTATGAATTCACCAAGGGCGCTGCAATAATGTCAGTTGAAGACCAAGTCGTTGTCCCCGTATGCTTGTAGGGAAATATTCCACCCGGCCGACAGTTGGTTTTGGCTATGATGGCCCCAAGAATGCGACCCTCGTCTCCGCTGACAAGGGGTTGGCAAACATGTTTGCGCTTTTGAACGCGTCGAGCGTTCGATAAAATTAGTTTCTGGCGCGGATACAGACATGGTTTAGACAATCGAAGTTTATAAAAAGAGGTAGAACTAGAATGACTATCGCTTGCACAAGCGCATATGTAAGAAAGGAATTGACATGCGTCAACGGTGGTAGTAGCCAGGAAATTTTCGGTGTATGTGTGTTCGGTTGAAGAAGTGGAAAGAGCGGCAACCGTCCCTTTTTCGGGCGGCGGGCGAACCCGGGCGATAAGACCCGCGTATCCGTTAGTCGCCTACGTTTAGAGAGGGAGAGGGTCAGGCTTTCTCTTTCTGGTGCTGTTGGTGTGTCGCGTCCAACGTCGAATTTAAGATTGATAAAATTGTTGAAAATATCATAGGATTGCATTCTATGCAGAGAAGGAGCACATCATACATTGATCGATGGCACCATTGCGTCGCCGTGATTCATTTACAACATCGTTGATATTTGTAACAGTTGATGTTAAACACTCATGTTTAATATCATGGTTATTTGCTAATTATTTAACAACGTTCAAACTGGTTGGAAAACATCACGTCATCACGAATAACCAAATATGAATGACTGTGGTAATTATTTGTGCACTTCACAAACACTCATCGTAGCTTACTGCTGCACGCATCCTTGATTGAGCGCGTGCGTGGCCAGTGGCATTCTATTGCCGGCGCCCGTCATGTGCGGACGATATGATGACTATACTTCGTTTCACCTTCCGTCCAGACGCAGCCGATGCTACGAGATTATGTGACGAATCAGACAGCGTCAAAAGGGCACCATCATGGTGTACGTAATGTTTCTGTCTGTGTTTTTCATCGATGAACCAATCATAAACAGAACAAGCCTAGTGATTTGCACTTTTGACGCTGCTTGATTGGTCCCGTTCCCTCGTAGCATCCGCTGCGTCTGGACGGAAGGTGAAACGAAGTATAGCTCACACAGACACGTGACAATGGCCTTCGCGGGCGGCGGTTCTTCGGCTGCTGATAATTATCGCATAATCCTGCCCCCCTGCCTTCGGGAGTAGCCACGATGAACTCTATTTTTTTACACTGCGACGTAACCGGACGACCGTAATCGTATTGATGACTTTCGATAAGTGTTACAGCGACTGCAAGTACTGTGTGATCTGTACTCGTTCGGTTATTATCAAATGAACTACGTCTGGATAGTCGCCTTCCAGTCTACGACAGTCTAAAGACCAACTTCTTGCGGCCAAGGAGCTCACCATCAAAGACAATCGCCGTCTTTTCATTGACCCCAAAAGCTCATAACTTCGCAGAAAAATTCACTGAGTTCCTTTCCTCGTGTCTGATGACACGGTCCGACCGCGCGCCAGAGCGGTACGGCGAAGTTCATAAAGTCACCCGCGAGACGTGCTGGCCAAGGGTTTTTCAGGGGGCACAGTCTACCACAATGGGCTCTGGAACTCGGTCGAATCACCCTGAAAGAGGGCGTCACTCAAAAAAGACGTACCTCACCAACTCCGGCTGTTCGGCGGCACAGTCGCTCATCCTGCGTGCTCCGGACGCGCCCCTTGCGCCTCCGGTGCAAACCGAAAAACCGGGCATATAAAGGGGCAATCTACACGGCGGGGAGAAATCCCGAGGGGTTTCTCCACGGCTGCGCGCATTCCGCGACGAAAACCTCAGGCTTTGCGATGTGCCGCAAGGCCTCGCGTTTTCGTCTCGTGATGCGCACGCGCCGAGGAGAAATCCCCGGGATTTGTGCTGTGTGTAATACACCTGTATAAACGACTGTACAGCCCTTCTTTCTGAGGACTGCCATCGATGCTGGCCACAATGAGGACAAATCGGGCTAGAACCTACAAAGCTCCAACAGGGGGACCATATCTTGATGAGAACCTCGACATGCTGATGGACGAAAGGGAATCAGAACAAGCAGCGAGCGCGGGCACCACCGAGTAAAACCCTCTCATGGTATTGCTGACCAGTGTCACGCCTGCGGCTGATCCCCGAGTGTGAACCATCTGCATCCCCGCTGACCAGCGACATACCTCCGGACACCACCGAGTGCAATCCTTCCCGCGGCCCCGCCGTCCAGTGGCACGTCTGCGGCCACAACGTCGACATCCTCTACACAAGTCGAGCTCTCTGCGGACGCCACCAAACGGACCCACTTAAAAATAAAAACGAGTTACCGACTTACGTTATGTAAAAATGAAAACGAACGGATTACCGTGCAGGTACCTATATAATGTTACGCACGTTTCTTATGCGTTAGTTTTTATTTGCGATTTGACATAACAGCATTTTTTTTCCGACAGCGTTTCTTAATCTTTTCAAAGGGCGTTAACGTTTCTTATGAAGGGGAACTTTTTGCGTGAGAAAAGGCAGGCGAATTCTGTGAAGGCATGCGGAATGAGCGCACTAAGTAATGACTTGGTGTTTATGCTTTGTTTTAGCTGAAGTATAGATGCAGCCTACGGTAGCCAATAAAGCAAATCAAGCATCGTCAAAAGGGCAGGTAACTGTTATTTTTTTGCTTTGTGATTGGTTCAGGGATAATAGGACACGTACAGAAACATGAAAACACCTTGATGGTGCCCTTTTGACGATCTGAATTGTCCCATCAAGTCGTAGCATAGGCGGCTTATAGAGTAAAGGTGAAACAAAGTATAAACCCGAAAATATTTATTTGGACATTTTTTAGGTCACTGGAAGATGTAACGACAAACGTAACTGCATTACCCATTACTTTGAATAAGCAACGTAAGTCCGTTACACGTTACTGTTTTAAAAATGATACGAGTACGTTACTAAGTTCACAAAAGCGACGAGTCACCGGTAACGCGGTTACTTGTGACGCGTTACCACGAACATTGGCTACAAATAATATTCAGTCGTCAGGAAGCGAATCTAGTGGCTTTGATATCAATACGGCATGGATACTTCAAAATCACATAGCGCTGGCGTATTCAGGCATTTTTCTTCAGAGGAGGGTGGTGATAGTCTTAGTCTCTTAGGATCTCCATGAGGTTGGGGGCCGAAGGGTGGACGAAATCCGTGCTTTTATTTTGGGGTTCCGTTGTATTATTTCGGGAGGCGGGGTGGCACTTTAGCAAACCCCGCTGCGTCTGGTGAACTTGAGCCTCTTTAGCTGTGCCATGTAAAGGGGAAAACATGCACTAATGCAAAGGCGGAAACCATTCCCAACCCGAAACTCGGTGCCTGCAGGGCGGCTTTTTCGCATAAAGGTGAATTGAGCTCGGCGCAAGTGACGAATCAAACATTGTACGTAAGCTGTTACGAGAAACGAAATTACGTGTAATCTCTTCACTTGTAACTAGTAACTTTTTTAGGGGATATATTACATGTTTCAGAAAGTAATTGTAACGTACTTTCCTTACTATTTCCGTAAGGGAATGATTGTAATCCGTTACATATTTGTTTCCATTCACGGGGGAAAAAGTGCGAGCAACTTTGAGAACTCAAAGGAAAAAACATGTTTTGTTTTGTTCGCTTTTTGTACGGAAACTTTTATTGTACTTACTCTGTCACCTGCATTTACAAAACGCAAGATCTGACATTCTTCAGATGATCAGAGCCTTTCTTCATGTCAGCTAAAACCTCAACTCAAATACGTTTTTGCTCAGTTTGTTTTTAATGTGTAACTCGTCAGCTTCTCGTCCACAACGGAGAAGGAAGCACACTGATGCCAATGAACCGGCTTTCGGTGCACACAATATGAGGCAAGCTCCCAAGGTCAACGTGTTTCCTTCCAACAACAACACAAACAAATAAAAACTGTATAAGTGCACGGAAGCTGTTGTGGCGGATCTGTGCTCAATTTCTTTAGATCTCAGCCCTTAGGCGCCCGTTTCCGACGTGGTGACGGCATTCAGGTACCGTGCCGAAACGTCCTCGCGATGGGTCACGTGACGTTACGGGGGTCAAATTACTGTTGTGAGGTCACGAGGGTCACGCGATGTAACGAGGGTCACCTCACAGTTACGCCGACGGTGATTGTGTCGCCGACGCCTCGCGGGAGGAGGAGCAGCAGGCAGGAAGAGGGGGCGAGTAGAATGGAGGACGAGCACACGCTCTATCTCAGTACCCTTCCCTCCTCCTCCTGAAGAGCTGCGCTATAATTCGGCGTTACAGGGAGTTGTAAGCGGCGTTCATTTTTTGTCTCCAGTCTTTCTTCGCTATCCAGGTTATGATCGTCGTAGAAGAGCAAGACGACGTTGGGATCTCGCGACGCGTAAAAAATTATAATATTGGAACATACGAGCGATAGCAAGAAGCTCGTACATCACAGACTTCAACGCCAAGAAGGACACAGCAATCATCTTCGCTCGGAAACCAATCATCCAGGTGCTATACAGCGCGCTTCTTAGAACCTTGGTACGACCATCGTTGGAAGTTGCGATTATGCAAAAAATGTGGAGTAAGAAGTGTTCAGCGCGCCGGACGAAATCTTCACATAGAAGAAGGAAAGATGTCCGATGTGACTTTAAGGAGCCACTTGTGGCTCAAGGTCACAAAATTGTGAGTAGCGGCAACAATACACGCTTCAACATCAGCGGTGTGTATGTCTCTGTTTCTGTTTGTCCCTGTCTGTGTTTCTGTCCCTATCGTCTAGCTGACCGTTTTGTTTGTGTTCAATAACACATGTGTTTTTTTTTTTCTTACTATAAGGAAGTAAGGTTTAGAATTATCCCCACGAAATTAACAAATTACTTTTCGAAGTAACAGTCGCTTACTTTTATGGAAGTGCAATTGTAACTGTAATTAGTTACAGTTCAGCCATGGGTAATTGCAAATATAATTCCTTGCTCATTTTTTATTTACGTGTGCAAGACCGTGATGAATTCACCACGAATCCGGACGTGGCGGGATAATGAAGAAAAACATGATAATTCGGCTCTGCAAGCATGGGCTACGCAAGGTTCAGGGCGTAATGAGCCAACCGCGACATCGCGAATAGAGTTTCGACTCAACATCGCGGAAAATGCTGGAAGTACATTGACCCGTCCTTCCTTGAGTCACCCCATGAACCCTCATCACACCATTGATCGCCAAGAATCCTTATGAGCTCTCAATGCCCGTCTCCGAACTCATCAACTCACAAGTCTCACGAGCCTCAACCTGCTGATGAACTCACCGAACTCATGCGCTCATTCAACTCCAAGGGCATGAACTCATCGACATTATGAACTCACGCTCCATAGGAAACTTATAAACTCAACGATCTCATAAACTGAACGAACGAACGCCTTTTACCGACCACACGCCCTTCTCCCAACATCAAAGTCATGAGTCTTAGAGGCCTACAGGTAGCTTGCCCACTCCTCACGCCTCATCAGTGAGGCTGAATAAAGTAAATGGGTTCACTTGTAAGCAAACTTTCCCAAGGTAGTAATTCTAAAATGGGCGCAGGCCTAGTATGGCCAATCATCATGCTAACATATTTGCAATGCGTTTCTCTAAATTATGCTGATATGGGGCGTCGAAAAACTAAGATTTTGACTCGGCGTACTGATAAATATATGTGGTGCCCTACATTGGAGATTTGTTTTATTTGGTAGATATTTTCACATTAGCTTCTGAACAGCAACGCTACATTCATAAACTAATTGATTGTCTTAATTATTCATCAGTTCAATATAGTGCGTGTTGTTTCATCTATGTCATTCCAACTCGATAAGCTCGCACCAATGAGCACCTTTGCCACGACCACGAATTTGGTAAAATAAAAGATTCCTTAATCGGCAAAAAAACGAAATATCAAATTATGCCTCTTGAATGGGCATGCTAAGCATTCGGAGGAACTCGCAAGGCGCGCAAATGGCTCAAAATTCAAGTCACACAATTAAAACTGTTATTAAAAAATAGTCAGATTAATGTGTCTATGCATCCGCTTCTAGAGAATTGTGATTGAATCTCTTCTCCTGGCGGCTATTTCAACTTTTTAGAGCTTTCCGCGACGAGAATATACACTTTATATAATTGTAAAATGATGCGTAGACTATTCCCAGCCACCATTAGTTGGTCTCTACACTTCGGGCGTGAAGTCCATGACTGGTTCCGAGTTTGCGATGAGCACGGACGCAGCACTCGTGGGGAATGCGTTTCGATCCAAATACACTCTGAAAGCTTACGAAGCGCTCGTGCGGTATGCGTGGTTACAGTGCATGACCAACTAATGGCGTGCGCATAAAATCCCCGCTTCTTTCTGAAATATCAGAAAGGGAATATTATCTCGATAGGAATATATTATTCCAAGCACTAGGAGAGGAAAACAACATATCTATTTTAAATAATTGCCGTGTCAATGAGCTGGGTAACCGTATCAACCGTCGCTGACGCTATGCCATTGCGGCGTGGCATTCGGCCATATCACATCGTTACCCGTGGTTATTATTGTTACGCCGCTCGGTGGTAGGATTCACGCGATTTTCACCCCCACGTGTTCCACATTTAAACCGCAGTAACGCTGCTTTCCTCATATTATTTCAAATACAGTTGCCAGAATGTATCAAAAGACGGGGTCACCCTATTCATAGATAATTCATAAGACAATCTGGAAACACGAGTCACGCAGTATTTCTTGTTTGAATGCTGGGTGCATGTGTTTCTCCTGATTTCGCTAGCATGCGGCATTCGAAGCACGCGTCTCGTGGTGACAAGAGTTGGAATCTGTATGAGACTCGTCTGAACGATGCCTAACCCCTGCTTAATGGTATTTCTTCATTGTGTGACGGTCCTCTCACATTGGTCATGAAAACTGGCTGCAGACATGTTCCTTGCATGTATAAGGCAAACATGCTTCTATCATGGCTGGGGCGCAAATATTTCTGTCATCATGCCTACCCACTGTGCCATTTGTGCGCTGTGTGAGCTGTGTGGCTGCGGCTTAATGCTCATCAGCTATGGCAATCACCCCTCCAGCAGCGATCGTGTCGGTCTTGCAAAAGTGTAGAACCTTACATGTGCGACTGCGTTAGAGGTTGTTTTTTTGTATTATGCGAGTCGAGGAGTTTGCGATCACAACCACAATAGGTTGTTGCGTAATAATTGTAAGCGTTGATTTCATAAATATATATATATATGTATATATAGTGGTATTCTCACTTATAAGTCTTGCCAGATAGTCCATCTGCATCAGAGAAAAAAATGCATACGTTTAATCCAGCCATTCGAAGCAATATTTTGTTGAGTAAATGATGGGTGGATATACGCGGGCGAACTCTTTCGATTGGGCGGTAACTTGGGCCGCCTAGCCAGTATTATTCTTTCATTTTAATCAAGGTAATCCTGCTACGTGGGTGTGTGGATTGTTTGAAGTTAGCCGCACAGTGCCGTTAGTCTTTTGGCTGCAGAAGCTTAGCCTGAGCGGTAACATTGCTAGTCTGAGGTGTTAAACATGGTAGCGCTCTAAGAAACAAACGAGGGTACGTTTCTCACGTACCGGTCGAAGCGGGAAGGGGTTTTTACTGAATCAAAGTTATCTGGCTTCGCAGCGTTAGCGTTTGCTTTCTGCGCTCCGAAATAGGTGCGCAACACACTGAACCACTTATCCCCCACGAACAGTGTTTTCTATATCAAAAAGTCAGGTAGCACCTCATATTCAAAACATTAAGTTTGAGCCTCTGTAGGCCATCGTGTGATGCAGTAGAAAAACCACGCTCCTATACTTTGTTCCACTCTAAGCTGAGGCTGCGGTGGAAACTACGTGCTCGCCGGACCGATCAGCAACCTCTTTCTTATCACATGACCCGGCTCTCTGCCCGTGGTCATGCTCGGCAGAGGGATGATGTGGCGAAAAAGAGGTATATGACTGGTTCAACGAGGATGTGACTTCCACCGCGATCTCAGCTTAGGGTTGAACGGAGTATAAACACGTGTCTTCCATGGCCTCTCAGATACGACGCTTGCGAAGGCTTCTCCGGCCGTCACATTCGACTCGCTCTCCAGCAGTACGACCGTTATTGGGCTAACTCTGTCGCTCGCCGCGAGGTGGCGACGTCCTCCTAGTCCTCAGAGAGCGACGAGCCGGCGGCGTAGGGGCATAGCGTTTGGGTGGACTCAGTCGTCGTCGTAGGGTTTCATCTTGTGTTCACCGGGGATCCGTGGTCTCTCTTGTTTTCGGAAACATTCCGGTCTACCCAATGGGTAGCGAGGGCGTATCGTGGGGTTTTGTGAGGAGAAAAGAAGAGGTTCTGATGGAACTGCAAAACTGTGTTTTCCTTATCTGCCGAAACAGTTTCTAGAAAACTAATTTTACGCTCGTTCCCCGTTTTTCAGCTTTAGCTGCTGACAGCTCTTCCCCATTCGTAAACGATGCCGAGTGTTTGTGATGTTCACGTGACACCGTACATCACGCGTGAATTCATGATGTCTTTTGACATCACAATATCACATGGCGCCATACTGTCACGTGAAATTATAGTGTAACATGAGTTCATACTATCACGTAACTATGCAAAGTAGTCACCTGACAACATATATCGGGATATTTTATGGTTATGGATGAATGCATCACCCTCCGAGCAGACATTGGCGATTGTTTCTCACATGAGATGCAAGATGCACAAGGATACTTTAGGGTTCGATAAGGGGTTGTTGTTATCGCTGTAGTCGCAAAGAGAGCCAAGATTGTACAGATGAAGGGTCATCTGAAACCGTGCGGACACTCTGCAATTTAATGACAGAGCCACCTCCACGCGCACTGATAGCAAGCAGCGTGTTCGCGTGGTGAGGAGGAAAGCAAAGAAAGGAAGAGATGCTTGCAGACGACCAGTGCCAATATTTGCCAACGCAGTCGTTACCAGCAGCAGTTCTGGTAGCTAGTCGGAAAAAGCTGCTGTACATTTGACGTACCACATATTGGAGAGCATAGAGTGCTTAAAAGTCAACAGCTTTAAATTTGCCATATTTAGACAAGTGCCCCACTATAGTGTAACCAGAAAAAAACATGATAGTGAAGTTTCTATATCCATTCGTGGTCCTCATATGCACGACTATAAAAACAGAGTAGCGTATCGGAAAAAACTGTTTAAAGTCACTCCATTGCAAAGTACATTAGCATCAACAGTATTTACTAGAGCAATAGCCGCACTGTTTACGAAGAAAACCTGAGGGTTCGGTTTTCCGAGGAGCACGCGGCTTGTCAATCACCGCGATCTACAGCATGATTCCAGCTGTTTACCTGACAGAGATAACGTCTTCGCGGAAAATGCCATCTATGAAGGTTACATTTTGTATGTAGACTCGAGTTCTCGATCTAGTTATTAGCAATATTATTTTTTGCGCAACGCGATAATTGGCTGTATATTTGCTTTCCGGGACGGTACACACAAAGGCATCATTCGTCAATAGTGCGGCTATAACTCGACTAAATACGGTAATATGAAGATTCAATGCTCGGAATTTGTATACAAACCAGCTTGGAAGTTGGAATACGAAATAAACGGGGATGGCACAAGGTTTGAATTTATAAGCAAAGCAGTTAAAATATTTTATTTTTAGATTATATTGTATTTTGCATATTAATAAACTCGCTGCGCAAGGTGCATAGCGGGATGTGATTCTTTGTGCTACAAGTGCCGAAAACTAGACGCGAACTAAATAACGCTTTACCTTTTGAGTAACTAACTTTCAATTCTCACGACGTTTATAAAGAACGGCGAAATCATTGCGAGGTGATTGTAATTCGCCGCAATATTAATTTTCCCCAAAGGCAGGGTTACACTGCCTATACATAATATAAAAGACAGTCTGCATATAGTTTACTGAGCTCGAGTCACTGCGAGATATGTGCTGTGAATGCCCCATAAGAATAAGTCGAAGAATAAACTTGGGACGCGGCATTTCACCCACAGATTTGGCGGGGACTCGTGTTTGGTGACGGTCTTTCATACGATGTATAAGCATTGTGACCCCGGCTTAAAGATGCTCATAGTACAAGCAAACACCGCAATATGACCAGCATAAATTGTATATTAAGTCATAAAAAATAAAAAGCAGTGCAATACGAACACTGCACTTTCATAGTTTAAAACCTCGTGCTCAGGCTCAAAAAGGTATATATCAATATCCAAACACAGCTAGGTGAATTGTGCGCCTCAACCAAATCCGCCTTGTCCGGCTATCGAACCCGAGACCTCTTCATTTCCTGTGGAGAGGTCCGGAGTTCGACACACGGACCAGGCGGATTTTTTCGGTTCTAAACAAGTCAACTACCTGTGTTTGGAGAGTTGTGTTTGTCCTTTGTCCCTCTTGTTCCAATTGTCCAGTGATTATTTTTGTTATATATATATCGGAATCATTCCTTCCAAATTGGCTTGAAAACACTTTTTACAACAATTTAAACTATCAGTCCTTTGAGAAAATACCTACATTTGATCTGGCGAATGCCATAAAGCTTTCGCTCTAGTTACACGCACTTCCAGAGCCCTCTCATATATAGCGCTAGCGCACCTGTGTGTTATCTCGTTGATAAACATGACAATAACTTAAAGGTAAAATCCGGTCAATATTCCTGAATACGAGGTTACATCTGTGTTCAGATCAGACGGTATCTCTGAATTACAGGGTATACTTTTTCTTTCAATGGTATGTGTATTTTTATAAATATTACGGCTCAAAGATTGGTTTCCGGCGTCTATAGCGAAACCGAGACTATCTTTCCAAGGAGTGCAACACTGATCGTCAGCCATACGGCCGTGACGTGACGTTACCGCGGTGCTGCGGTAAGCGGTACAACGTGCGGAACAACGTTACTAGATTACCTCAGTTGTGGAAGTCCCGCGGAGGGTTACCCCCTCACTCAGCTCAATCCGCCAGCCGTTGTTCGAAGTGCCATCTATATTTTTGTTTCGTAACTGTGCGTTCCAAAGAGCACTAGCTGAAGCGACCAATGGCAATCAGAACGAGGCCATTTCTCCCGCAGCGGTCACTCGAGGAACTGCATGCGACATCTATGTGGGATTCAATCTGCTATTTCAGAGCCGAAACAGATACGGTGGAAGATGTTACAGGGATACGACCCCGTATCCCCAGCGGACGCGCCGCAAAATACCATCACAGTTAAGATGCGCCTAGGTCGGGACGCGCTACCTGAAATCACCGCTGAGGCATGGTTGTATAAAACAATATTAATTGTGCTGAAAACCTTACAAACTAAACATTTTAGAAAACATCACGCGCCCTCATTTTGTACTGAACTCCAATTAAAGTTACTACAAAAGAGTTTGTTTCCGTTGTTTTTACGCGTCTACTTACGTTGAAACGAACGTATCCCGATTCAGTTACCAATGTCAGCCGTACGGCGGCGTGTTGAGCGACGCCGGGTGAGTCGTGGTGAGTGAGGTAGGGTACTGTTCGTGCATGCAGCATCTATGAGCATTTCCGTAACTAAGCTAATCTAATAACGTTGGTGCGGAATCAACCGCCGCTCCCCTAACGTGACGTCACTGGGGTGGTTCACCAGTGTTTCTTGACTAAAGCTAACACTCTTGCGGCCCGCTAAAGAGCAGCTGGTGGCATCTCTAAAAATAGTTTTAGTAGAGGACGCGGGTTCCTTTTGACATCATATTTCGCCGATGATCCTATTTCGTGCCAGTAAAGAGATACCAGTCATTTATTTTGGTTTTGGTTTGAACCGGAGGTTCCCTTTGAGCAAACTGAGCTGTGGAAATGCGCTTAATGCGTGATACATGTCAGAAAAAATCAGGTCGCGTCGAGGCGACATGCGGTGTAACCATGACAACGACCGGTGGTCTAATGGCGTGGCAGAATACCGCGCCGCCATGTCCCAGCCTCCGGTAATATTGCTGTGGTAAGGCCGGTTGGAGGCGCCACGAGGCGCGCTTTTTTACATGCGCTTCACTCTTCAGCCTTCGCAGCTCACTCTGCCTGTGGCTTCAATTTGAAAGGAAATAACGTGGAGCATAAATCTGCTTTCTAAATTCCTACTAACGCTACCAGCTGTTTCGACGATGGACCATAAATATATGGCTATAATATTCCAGGAAAGGCGAACATTACAGAAGATTGATAGCGGAGGCAATAAAGTCACAAATTATTTATTCGAAAACGTAATCTGAGATCTCAATGGTAAATTGCGTTATGCGGGATCATTATTTGCTTATTTTGAGCGTTCTTTAAAAGAATTTCCGTCATTGGTAATTTGCCTTCAGGAAAGTGTCCTTACACAAAATCACACAAACCAACACACAAACACAAGCTGCATGCGGCAGTCAAACTACACGATTTATTACTGGGCTAATTGAATATTTCTGAAGTTGTTGTTTTAGATTTAAATACCAGTTACGTGCCTGATACGGTGGCAAACACTACCAGATTTTTTTGCTTTAGCTAGCACGGAAAGTGAACAGCAGCTATTGTGACCATGTGCTTTCCTAGCTAATATGTGCTCATGATTCTCTCTATGAGTTGTTGCATTTGTTCAACATCCAAAATAATACCTGTTTTGCGTACGTGAGAACCAATTTGTCTGATCAAACGTAGAAGTGGCCGCTCAATTCAGTCGATGACGGTATCATGCGTATTTCTTTCTTTCTTAATTTCTTAGCATTACATACACCTTAAACGCATACTTTGTCGGGCAGATGGATGACACAATTCAAAAGTGACAAGACTATTACTTAATTGCAAGCAAATATGATAGAGAAACGTGAAAGTATGCTTGGGATTTCAATTCCAACGGGTTTAAGACAGAGCGCTGAACAAAACGCATGTTGAATCTTTGAACAGTATTTTGAAATACAATCTTTTCTGTTTACTTTGTTTTAATTGCGTTTATTTTTGCGTAGGTTTCTCGAATTAAAACTTTTGGAATTTGTCTCGGAGTCGCAGAGTTAACGCAAGGTCATGATGGTGTCTCAATTAAAACTGACAGTGACAGTTACGTTGAAAATCCTACAATGAATTAAAGGCATTATACGGAATTGGTGATGGAATTGGAGTGTCACGTGAGCTTTATTGTACCGCTGTATTAAGCGGGGAAAGAAAAGGGTTGCACAGGTTGCCTGACGTAAATTCCCGTGACCTGGATTTTCTCCCCTATAATTAGCTGGGAAACTGCACTCGGGTCTAGGCCTAAAGACGAGAATTTTCCCTTAAGCTATCCGACTAACTGATTCGGTGTATACCTTACATGATGTTGATTTGCCGCTAGCTAGTGGCGAAACTGAATTGATTTTTTTGCACCTAGACGTGCATTTTCCACTAATTTTAGCTGGGAGACCTAGTTGACGTATATGTCACAAACCGTCAATTTCCCGGAGAAGTATAGTTCACGTGACATCAGGTGACGTCCCGTGATGCCACTTTCCTTGCTAAATTTAGCGGAATATGCACTGACGAACAAACGGACGGACGAACAAACGGACGGACAGACGTACAAACAATTTCATTGGAGTGTAATGTTACAAAACATTCCATGCTTCAATATCAAAGTGTTCTCTTCTTGAAACCAGCCATGCACTATTCCTTGCTTTGAATGTTTCAATGTTGCAAGATCCATGAAGGTGTGTCAATCATCTCTAGTCCACTTGGTGCCAAGGTCGACTCCATCAAATTGTATTGTCTACATATTGTTGTGTGGAAAGCGTTCCACTGTTCACATGCCCGGAGAACCAATGCAAGCAAAGCCAATCCAAGGCAGGCCTAAAATGAGGATATGACTGTCTTCCAACTGCCCTGCCATGCATCAAAATTATATTTCATATATTTTTGAAAACAACACGTTGTCCAAATAGATGACAACTAATACAGAGCGTCCAGCACACTTTCTTTATATGACGTAAATTGGCCAAATAGTTTTTATTATTCATATATATATATATATATATATATATATATATATATATATATATATATATATATTGGCTTTTTGCCCAACAATCAAACAAGCTACATGAAAAAAGACCCCTTAAGAGTCTTCAAACGCTCTTCAAGTAATTGCTAAATCATAAGATCATTTTTATTTCAAACTGCATCTTGCTCGAGCTACTTCGGGTACATTCTGTAAGGAATTAAATTAGCTATCCCTATTAACAACCGATCGAAATATATCTGGCGTAAAACTAAACCATCAAAGTGAATGTCTATAACTTGTAAAAAAAGGTGAACGTAAACCGCATTACCGTCATAATTCACTTAATATTTTTGCCTGAGAATACATTTCTTATATTAAGTTCATGTACGATCCAAAAATATGGCTGAACCCAGAGCTGAGTTTTTTAAAGCTTGGGACACATATTTTCAGCCTATTAGGAAAGAATCAATAAAATATATTTGGTTTTGAAGTTATTACTAATTATACTCACAGAATCCAATCGCGGCAAGAGTGAACAAAAGCTTGAGAAAAGTCATCGCTGGAGGTCTCTTTGCAGAGTCTGGAACTACTTCTGAAGTAACAACACGCAAGGAAATATATTCATTTGCCATAAATTATATACTATATTGTTCATGTTTCGCTCTCTTTGTTAGGATATATGCTCTTTCGTTATTGAGTCACGCGCGAATCATGTATGCGATGCGTGATGCAATAAAACTTGCATAAAATGCTATTTTTGTTAGTTTTATAAATGCTTTATATCTCAGTTTTTGATTATAGATGGGCTGCACAAGCATGTACGAACAATTAGTAAAATTTTTTTTTCAGTAAGGCAGCAGAACTGCCTAAACGAAATTTACCTCAATAGCTTTACTAGAAGAATCTTCCATCAAAGTCTTTGTTTTAAGCTTCGAATTCAACTTGTTTTACCGTGTGGTCATGCGATTTTGATTTTCTTTTTCAGTTTAAACGTTATGTCTGTCATTTTCGTTTTTGTGTCCATCTTTTACCTTTTTCGTGTGTCTCAGGTCATTACTAATTAGGATATTTTTGTGGTTTTATGTTTGGTTGTTGAAGTGCTGTTTTCTATCCCGTGGTGTCAGTGGTGTCTGTTCTTCCTTCTGTCCTGTCTTAAAGCGTGATCATGGGAACCATGATCACGCTTTAAGACGTTCATTTCCAACTCGCTCAAAAATCAGCACCTGAAAAATTATGAAGGCGGTGGATGACCACGTCACATCATTTTGTGCAGTTTCTTATCAAAGTCTACTATGCATATTTTGCCTGAAATAAAAATATGAGTTTACATATTATTTACGAAAAGAAACAACAACCTTGTATCCGCGACAAACATTATTGCAGAGTGTGGGCTTTAGTAAGAAGTGTGCGTAAAACCTAAATAAAATTCAACGAAACGAGGTTACATTTTTAAGAAAAGCGGTGTAAATTCAGTCCTTGCGTGTTCGAAAAATCCCAAAGGTTTATGTGAGATTATGCACGGTAGTGCATTTGACTATTTTCATATGGGAAAATCATTACAGAACAACATATGATGCGCCTCAAATATTTGAAATCCTAACCAAATTTTTACAAATAAAAGTAGCGATTAATTCAAGGTTATAATTTTTTTCTAGATTTACGAACTATTGCCAGTGGGTTTACCTCTTTTATAATTATACACTGCACTGTGAGCCAAACGTTTCCTGAATTGCGGGTTCGCTATATCTGGGCACGAGCGCTTACGTGTGCCCGGCATAAGAGAGCGCGAACGCTGGATATAAGGCAACCATCGAATCACATGAGCAGTCAAAGTGAAACTTTTCCCTAAAGCTCGAAAAATGAACGTGTCAAAAAAAAAAAAAAACGTTCAATAAAGTTAGTGCGTTAATGATGTTAAAAGGGCTTCCTCATGTAATATGAAGTGCATCAAAAATATGCGACAAACATCTTTGTTTTAGCCTGTTACGTTGAAACAGCATGGAACCCGGAAATTTACATTTGCGTAATAAGAATATTGTTAATTTTTTATTAAATATATTCAACAAGAATGTTGCTTGCGGGCAACCCTAATGTTGCCCGTGAGCAAGATTTCGAAAACACGCTTACATACAAACGTTTTTTTTAACATAGTTGTGTTTTTTCATGTATTCTAAAACCATATCAGGGTTTGGGGGTCTCTAGTATTTCAGATAAAGTTTTGGGCATCAAATGAATAAGGTACAAAGAATGTCTAAGGTATCCACAAAAACTGTAGGCAATATTGTCTGCTATATCAAAATACTCACGCTTCAAGACAGAAAGCTCCTTATGCTGAAAGAAGGCTTTTATAAACTTGCTAAATCATTTCAGGAGCTTGATTTCGCTTTAAAAAGCTCGTCATCTGCGGAAAATGTTTCGTGAAACAGAAGTTAACAGCTTAAAAGCAACTCTTTATGGTCACACAAGGTAACTGCAGCATCTAAAAAGTTACATGAAACAGCACATCAGAATTCTGGAATGCAAAATTTCATTATTTACATTGAGACACGGAGTGATAATTTAAGGGAAAGGCTTACTTAGCTTGCTGTATGCTGGAATTGTTTACTTTTTATCGCGACGTTCTCATTACTGAGCACTACCAGAGCCGTATATGTAGAGAGTTTGGCCATTCGTTGAGAATTATAGGAGAGAAATGAGGAGGCGCCATTGGCCGAAAGTGGGCTGGGCGTGCTACAGGGCGTCTTCAGAAATTCGAATGTGACCAACCAGAAGCCGGAAATATTACCCTGGTGGTGGTTGCAAGAAACAAACCTGATAAGTGCATCGGAGTAACTCTCGGTGACTGAAAAATAGGTGCACATGATGTTTCAATCACGCTCATCTAAATGATGGTGGAAGAGGGTTACTAGCGGAACAATCGACATAATCTTTACGCCAATTCGCCGACGGCCGGGGAATCTGCTGTCCGAGCGTTCACACTCTGTCCGAGCAAAACAGAGTTGAGCGGCGCATTTGTTTCTTTCATCTTTCTGCATGATCATGATCGAAACATGACGTGCACCCTATTTTCAATCACAAAAAGTTACAGCAATTCACTCTTACGTGCTTATTAAACCACATACGAACATATTCGTTTGATCAGAACTGTTTCTCGCTACCTCCACTAGGGGATTCTTTTCGGCTTCTGGTTGGCCAAGAGGGCATGCCAAGCCTTCTTTCCGAGTCTCGTGCACGTCCTGGCTCTGGCCGCGCCTCGCATTGACCAAACTCTTGTATACACGGCTCTGAACACAACGTAATCTGAGCGCTCTATATCGGAGCGACTGCTCCCTCTGTATTCCGCGCTCCTTTTACAAGGCGGCGCAGAAATCAGTCCTCCTGATAGCCGCCGGTAAGCTGCAGAAGACGACGTTCTTGTACGGAGCGAGATTTACGCTGGTGTATATGAGGTTCTTTGGGTAAATATGATTACTCTTAGAGTCCCAGTCACATATCACTTCCTTTGAATATTGTGTCTGAAAGCCAAACCTATATTTCCTCTGATTCGCTCATCACTGCATTGAAATCTGCCAAAAACCTAAGCAAAGGTCGTTTCCTGCTCTCAGTGGCTTCCGCCGTCCACAGAGCGCAGAACATTGCATCGATCGGATAAATCACAAACCAAAGTCGACAAAATCCAAACTATACATTTCTCTAAAATGGATTTCTAAAATTATCTACACATTAAACAAAAGTGAAAGCTACTGTTTTCTTTTGGAGCGACTGAGTCGTAATTTAGTCGTGAATGATAATAGTGTTTCTCAAATGCATACAATCTACCCATCGTCCGGAGCCCACAAAAGTTAAAAGTGCTCGGAAGCAGTAGATGGCTCCATAGAAACGGAGCGGCTCAACAAGACTATCGCCGACATGATCTCCATGTACGTCGACGTAGAGCAGAAGCTATGGGACGATGTGTTGCCGTACGTCACGTTTGGTACTGCTACAACGGTGCAAGAAATCCACGGAATGACACACGTTCCCACTGGTACACAGCCGGACGGTTACCACAATGCTCGTACGCTATGCTTGCCTCACGTGCCGGCCGACTGATGGCAACGACGCTGCTCGTGCTGATCTCGCAACGCGCGGAAGAAGCTCGCCAACTGGCAAGAATCAAGATTCTGACCAACAGCAAGTCGACGCACGCCGCTATAACCTTCGTCACGGGACGTCCACTTTCAACCTGGAAACCGGGTATGGGTCTGGACTACGATACGGCGCCGCAGTCTCAGCGAGAAGCTTCTCAAACGCTATTTCGGACCCTACAAAATCATCCGACGCCTGGGCGATCTGACACTTGGAAGTTCTACCCGACGGAACGCGCGCATCTGCAAGACGCCAGCCGCGACCCGAGTGCGCACGTCGTCCGGCTCAAGCCGTACTACAGGCGATATAACTTTGGACTATCGTCAAAAAGTGAACTGAGAGCTGTGAGCTGTGAACTGTGGCTCGCGACTCTGCTGTCTTTTTGTTATGTATTTGTGTTTTACCTTTGTGCTGAATCGGGACGATGCACTTTTTAAAGGGAGGAATAATGCCGCGAGCGCATCTGACTAAGTAGGCAGCGCGCGCTTGGCCTAATGGTTATCGCGGTGCGCTTCCACGCAGAAAGCTAAGGGTTCGATCCCTGAGAGTGCCGCGTCTTTTATTTATTCTTCAATTTATATTTCTGGTAATTTCGAGAACCGTGTTGCTTGTTCTGGGTTAGAGATGTTCTGCTGCCGAATGTTCCAGGCCGAATGTTCCAGAAGCCCACGTGTGCACAAAGGGGCTCCGCGTATCCAGCGGGACTCAGTTTCGCCTCAGCGTTCGATCCTGCTGCTTCGCCGCTTTCGACGCCCGTGGCGCTTTGTTATTATCTTTCTTTTTCCCTTTATTTTTTGGGCACAAGTTCGCCCCATTAAACATTCAGTTTAACTCAGTCATTCGCCGCCTCATCACTTGTCATTCGTGACAATATGCCTTTTACATTATATGCTTAGTAGTGCTTTTGCTGTTTCACATAAGGAATAAGTAAGAAAAATGCTTATTTCGGGTTGCACACCTAATACCTGGTGGTACGAGGATTCCCCTGTCGTGACGCTAATCAAAGTCACTGGCAGGGATTTGCTGCATGATGATCTTGTTGCTGGGATTTCATCCTTATGATTCTGGCACATGAACCACAAAAGAAGATTGAGTTTAAGTTTGTGGCCACTAGGATCTCCAGATCTTGAGGCACGCCGGTAGTTGAAAAAAAAAAAAGAAATCACACTCAGGAACCTGACAGAGCTACATTACAATAAATATCATATTCTTGAGTGATCGGCACATAGATACTTTTATTTTCATACTTTGTACTTGTACTTATAAAAAAAACTGCTCCTTCACTGCCGCAGCCATAGTCTCCCTGAGGACAAGGCCATATAGGCATTGAAATGATGGGTGCCTAATTAAAGCAAGTGCAACGATTTCCTGACTTTGCATGTACCTGTGGAAGTTGCCCTCTGACACATTTGAGGTAAAGAACAGAAAACCGATTTTGCCTGCGTGTCCTAGTTGTTGCGTAAAAAAGATAAATATTGCTATTTCGGGCACCCCTCAACTCACGCTCCAGCCTTCGGGGTCACACCTGGTCCCCTCCCAGTGACGTCATTCGGAGTGCCGTGTAGCTTCCCTGTGTGCTCTCTCGGAGGACGCTTCCTCTCCCTCTCTCCGCTGACATTAGCGGTCGTGATGCTGCAGCTTAGAGCCGAGCGAGGTCACGTAATCTTTTCAGCCATAGTTCCTTCGGCTGCCACTTGGGGTTGCAGGGTGGGGAAAAAGCTCGACTTTTGCTTTGCGATTATGCAGCGGAATCGTGACATTTTAATGAAGGAGGTGTGTTTCTATCCTCCGGGACAGTGATAAACAACATAAAAATGACAGGATTCAAATTCTGCAATGTAAAATCATTGGTACCGCCCCTTTAAGGAGAATGATTAAACGCGTTCGTTCAACCCTTTTTTGCGCCAACCTGCGATATTTCTGTTGAATATTCACAGTCAACTGTAAAGACTATAAACACACTACTGCATTTGTAAGATTTTCCTACCCTCATGCTCAACGAGAGTCAATTTTGGATACAACTCCAGTTCATACACTTGCTGAGCATTTTGGTTAGAATGTGCCAGCAGAGAGGCAGATGTCTCAAAGAAAGATTTTTGTTCGCACGCAAAGGGGCTAACCAATAAGAATTGGCACCGCACTAAGCGAAATGTCAAAAAAGCGCCGATCTCCACTTGGCACTAAAAGTGGCACACAGTATCTATTTTACTGACTAAAGGATACTCAAATATTATTTCCAGCTACCTAATCAAACTAAATATTCTTTCGGCTTGCTTTTAGGAAAATCGCTAAATTTACAAAACTATTAGGACAACTGCTAAAAAAAGGCAAAACCAACAATCTAGTTTGTCTGCTCTACGGTTGATAGGCATCTATGGGAGGTAGACCGTGCAGAATGAGCAAGCAGTCTGAAAACAGGGTATGTCCTATGTATATTTATTTTCAAGCTGCAGAGCAAGTGCTGGAAGGGGTTTTTATGACATTCATTTTTCACAACACAAGTTTTTGCAGTCAGTTGAGAACAAGTTCGAGCAATGAACTTGTCTTCGCCACTGGCATAACGTTTTAGTGTCGCCCATCGAGACTCAAATAAATTTGTAAATAAAAAGAGTAACCTTCATAAAAAAAGTGTGCCTTTGGCAAAGAAAAAGTTATCTTGACAAAAATATGTGGGGTACAGTTGTACAGCGTCTATTCGTGTGCTTCACCAATTTCGAGGCACATTGGCAACAATGGAAAAAAAAACGCCGAGGTACCATTAAGGGAAAGACAGAAATAATGCATACCTATACCAGAAAACATTAGGCAGAACACTGGCAGGAAACTCTGTGAGGCTCTCGAGTGACTCCCAGCAATAGCCTTGCTCAGACCACAAAACAAGGTCGGTCAGAGCTTGTACCATAAGGTAGCTGGTATCATAAACAATACCT
>JAZHYW010062623.1:0-70955 GCA_037355805.1 Ixodes ricinus | reverse complement strand
CAGCTGATTTTCTGCCATGGAAAGGGGTGATAAATGCTCTAGTTTTTTAGCGGATGTTGTGCTGCCACCTGGTGATATCCCACACATTCAGTGATAGCCAGCAAGCCAGAGGGAGCAAGTGCAAGGGGCAGGGCGGACAGCTGCAGCACAGCTAGCAGTTCGAGAGTAAGGGCAATGCTAGCATTCATCCATTCAGTATCCTAACAGGAGTGCAAAATTTTTGGGTGACATTATAAATTAGAAGGTATTTGGGCATTACACTTTCAGCTTAGTTGCAAGAAAGAGTCTGTTTATTTAGGCATGGTTGAGAAACATATGTTCAATAACTTGTAAATATTGATATCTTGCTTCACAGTAAACTCAAAATTACACATTAGACTGCATCATCTTATATAGCAGATGTATTGAGCACATTAGGCCACAGTATCTCCAGTATTAGCAGATGAACTATTTAGAATGTCTGCCTGCTGAGAGGTACTATATCTCGCTGCCTGGAAATCGACCCTGCAGGATTGATACTGTACCACTTGCCAACGGAGAAGACAAGGTAGCTCTGAACTCTGCAGATATGCATATCTTCTCTTCTTATCTGTGATCAGTCTATGGTTCATGGACTTTCCGAATTTCTCCAGCGTTATCTAAATGGCAGTTTAATCTTTATCAGATATTAAGATAGTGAACATATATTTTATGTAGCACTGTCACTGAAGTCAACGCTAGAATGTGCGCTTCATTGTACAGTTCTTTTTCATCGTCTTCAGTAATGATGGCAGAATTCAGTTAGACCTGTTTATTAACATAGATATTAATAGATTCTATATTGCATTAAGTGTGCTACAGGATTAGATCAACGCTTATGTGAAGTTTACATGCAAGGCTTAACGTTCTAGGTCGTGTATGTCTGATCTGTTTAGAGCATCTTCAATCTCTTCACAAATAGAGGCCGCCATTAGTATAGCATTATGCCACTTTTCTGATGATGAGATACTGATCAAAGTGGCCAGACTAAATTCGAAAGGAAATGGTCGCCATCAGGATGGAAGGCCGAGCCTGGCATGTTTCACCGTGGGAAAACAGACCTGCTTTTGGTCATGCATGTCACCTTCGATGGTTTGTGGGCTGCCCATGCAGTGGCACCACATGTTTTCCGCTAACACGTCACACTCAAATGTGAATGTGCAAACGCCCTTGGCAACTGGAGAGTAATATTTGTAGATGCTCAAGTTTGCATGTTGCTGTACTGGTGAGGAGTTTTACTTTGTATTTGCAACGAAGTTGGCCTAATGAGTGTGGCAAGGACTCAACCTATAGTCCCAAACTGTCATCTTAGCAGGATGCTCACTTTGAATACTTGGGATCCATGTGCAACTCAGCTGGTTACACAGCCAAGCAATGCTTCCATAATTCGCCGCGACCCAACAGCACAGGATCTGCAGCTGGCAGCATTGGGGTTCTGCTGCATCGCAGTCGTGGTAGGGCCGAGGCAGCATTGTTAATCTGGCATACTACCAGATTTGACGCCACATAATTATGCTGCATTCGGCCTTGAGGATCTAGGACGCAAGATACCATACTTTTGGAAGGTTCTTAAGCCCTCTAGCCCAATTCATTTACCACTCTAGAATGTGAGTTACTTCGCATTGAAGATCAAATTTGTTTCAGAATGTTTGAAACTGTCATTAAACCATTGTTTTCAATGAGGTCACAAGGAGTTAGACAGTAACAATTAAGGCAGTGTGTTAATGACCCGTGTATCTTCACAGTGTATTTTCATCAGTTGCAGCGCACTCTTATTTTCAAATGCCACAGCAGGTTGTCTGGGTATAAGAGGCCACTGCTTTAAATACTTCGATTGATATTCGGTAATATAGAGATTATTGATCTAGCGGTCATCCGATCGACAATTGACTCCGTAAGTTTGGTCCAAAGAACCGTTGCTAGGTCGCTGTTGTGGACTTGTCATATGTGGGGCTGTATGAGTAGATTTAACTCAAAGAGATATAGAAAGCTTGAATGTCATATGAGCTGACAGAGTGTGCCGGTGTATCGCCGTTTCTGAAGCTTACGACTGCAACTTCTCGCGTAGCAGACGAATGCAGATGGCTGTACGGGGCGTTTGCATCGTGTGAAATATAATGATTTCAGACATTTTAAAATATGGTTTATCGAAATTCTGAGCTGACCGAGATGTGATAGTCTCGTTAAAGATAGCATTATTCTCGGCATTTCAGGCGTTTTGCGGTTGAGATCCTAAATTCTTGTTTTTCTGGCAAGATCCGTGTTCCTTGATCAAAATTTGGGATCTCAACCGTTCGCCTGAAGTGCTTTTCTCGCGGGTGCAATGCGTATCTTTTAGCAGACTATCACATCTCGATCGGCGCCCGGACTTTCGATAAACCATATTTTGCATCGCACCCCACTATGAAATCTTAAGAGTGTCTGAAACTCATTATATTTCAAACCAATGCGATGTCAGAATATCGTCTTTATTCACACGATGCAAACGACGGCCCCACTTGGTCAAGCCAGGCGTGCGGCAGACGGCATACTTCTTGCATTCGTCGTCTGCTGCAGGTATCTTGAGGACCGGAAGTTGCAGTCGTAAATATTTCAGAAACGAGCGATTACCGGCACACTTCTGTCGAAACATATATGACATTCAAGCTTTCTATATCTGTGATTTTTGGAAGTTTAAATCCTACTCCTGATTTTTGAATGGTCGGGTTTTCGTAGCGAAACCGAGCCACATGTATTCGTCCATAACAACGACCCTAGCAACGGTTTGTTTGGACCCATGACGTCACACTTACGGAGTCAATTGTCGATCGGATGTTACGCCTAGATCAATATCTCTATATTACCGGAAACGCCATCAGTCGAGAAAATACCATTTCGCCGATTGACATGCTATACCCCGGAACAACCTGCTGTGGCATTTGAGAAATAAAGAGTGCGCGTGCACAGCTTTGATCGGCGCTCACTGTGAGCTGACGCACGGGTCCCGATAGCCTTTTCCTCATTGCCGCAGAAAGTTGTTGCACAGTCTAGCTTCCTTGTGACCCCTCGTGAAAACAATGGTTTAATGACAGTTTCAAACATTCTGTAACAAATGTGATCTTCAATACGGGGAGGGTGCTCACATTCTAGAGTGGTAGAGAAATTGTTTTATTGAGGTGAATTTAGAAAAAGGGCTTAGAGAGACCTTCCAAAAGTATGAGGGAAGTGAAATCTTTGCGTCCTCGTCCTCAAAAGGTCGGAAACACGGCCACTGTTATGTGGCGTCAAAGTCTGGTAATTATTGCCAGATTAACTGTAATGCTGCCTGCATTTTTACCACGACTGCACGTGCAGCTAGGGCACTTGGTCTCAACGCTGCCAGCACTGTACAGATCCCCTGTTGGCGATTTGGATTCGCGGCCGAGGTTCCCACAATCCAACATGGGCTTATTGCGGGGGGGGGGGCACTGTGTAACCGAGCTTTTGGTTGCACATGAAAAGATCCCCAGGTATTCAAAGTTAATCCTGAGCATCCTGCTAAGGTGATGGTTTGGGGATTTTAGGTTGAGTCACTTAACGTACCACACTCATTGAGCCAGCTTCGTTACTTTAGTACAAAGTAAACTTCCTCTCGGAAATCACAGCTGTGCTGGCACCTCTGCAAACCAACCGTCTACAAATATTACTCTCCAGTTGCATGCCTGGGGCTCGTTTGCACATTCACATTTGAGTGTGATAGATTGCACTGCAAATGTCTGTGACCACCTACAACGAGAGAACGTATTGGTGCCACTTGTTGGGCAGCCCTGAAAACACTTTCCATCCGAAAAGGTGACATGCATGACCAAAAGCATAGCTGTGGTCTGTTTTCCACGATTGGCGAAACACTCTCGGCACTCGCGGCACGATTCTCTCACCGTGAGTTTGGAACTAATCCTGATAATTTTAGGGGCGACCATTTCTCACAATAGACCCTTTCCGGAATTCAGTCTGGCCACTTTGATCACTATCATCATCATCTGAAAAGTGGCATATGTGCTATACTAATGGCGGCCTTCTGTTTACTGATGAAGGAAGAAGTTGAAGATGCTCCTAAGCAGATGATCCGAGGCCTACACATTCTAGACGTTAGCGCGACGTGAAGCAGGAATTGGATGCAAGAGCTGCGTAAGCGTTCATTTCTAACTCGGGCCCAGTCAATATGTTAGTAGCACACACTCGGCTTCAAAGCCCCTTCATGTATAGAACTCTATCAAGGCATCTATGTGGGTTGGCGCTTCGTTCTGACTGGTTGCATCTTTTTCGCCATCGACACTGAAAGAGATTGAAAAAGAACTGTACAGTGAAGCGCACATTCTCGTTTACCGTTGACTTGCGAAAGTGACGGTGCCCCATAAAATACTGCAGACCACAGGTTCATTGCCGCCATTAGTACGGTAAAAGTTAAACTGCCATTTGAGTCACCAGATGGCACTGAATTTCTGGAAAGGGTCCATAGTGCATAGATTTGATCTCGCAGATAGAGAAAATCTTTCGGCTAGTTATATGCATATCTGCAGAGTTCCAGAGCTACCTTAGAGTGTGTTCTCACGTCGAAAGCAGTTACAAGTGGTTACAATGCAGTCAATCACACTCCAGGGGTCCGATTTCAATCACCGCGAGAGCGAGATGTAATTTGCTTTCGCGGAGCGAGCAAAGACAGCGTTCATAGATGGTTCGTCTGCTAATGCAGGTGAAGGATGCAGTTTGTCTGATTTGTCACAATTAATCTAATGTTAGTATCGCGTGTATCCTCGCCGACTAAACTGTTTGTAGACCACCCTTTATGCTAAAAATGAATGCAGTCTGAAATAACTAATGAATTTGGACTTCCTTTGTGAATTTTGAGTTTGCATAGGTTTTCATACCCTTTGTGAAGCAAGATATCAATATTTACAAGTTATTGGACACTTAAATGTTTCCTCAACCGTATGCTCGTAAACTAGTTTCTTTCTTGCAACTAAGCTGAAAGAGGAAATTAGTTGGCTCTTATTGCACCCAAATACCTTCTAATTTATAATGTCACCCAAAAAAAATTTTGCATAGATTTTTTTTTTTGTTAGGATACTTTGGATGGATGGATGCTAACGGCTGTACCCTTTATATCGGGCACTAGCTTGTGCCACGAAGCCTAGAAACCATGACTCCGCCTTTGCCCCTTTACGCCACTTTGCTTCCCCTCTGCAATTTTGTAACTATCACTGAATGGTGTGGATATCACCAGGATGACCTTTGGAGCATCCGCCCAAAAAACTAGAAACATCACCTCCACCCTTTCCCGGCGAGGAGTTGGCAATTTTCCCTTGTTCAAATCTATAGTCCGTTGCAACTCAAGAAGGTAGGGTGAGGGAAAAGAAGGCCGTGGAGGAGGAAGCAGACGGAACGCTAAAGAGAGGAGCAGGTTTCCCCCACTCTTCTTCAGCGTTCCGTCTGCTTCCTCCTCCCCGACCTTCCTTACCCTCGCCCTACTTTCTTGAGTTGCAACAGACTATGGTCGGCGTTACCCCAGCACCGGCGTTTTATTTATAATGGAACAGCTGCGAACCTTTACAAGTGACAGAGGAAGGAACTGGACAGGATGAGCGCTGACTAACAACTGAAAGGTTTATTATCAGAAACACTAAGAAAACATACAACAACACGACTCTCTAATCACGATGGAAATACGCATGCGCCTCACAAAATTGGGGATGACGCATATAGAATTGTGTAACAGATAGCACCCAATTTTGTGAGACGCATGCGTATTTCCATCGTGATTAGAGAGTCGTGTTGTTGTATGTTTTCTTCGTGGTTTCCTGATAATAAACCTTTCATTTATTAGTCAGCGCTCGTCCTGTTCAGTTCCTTCCTTTGTCCTTGTAAAATCCGCACTGTTCCATTATGAATACATGCCAACTCGCCCAGCTATCCTGTTTGCTAAGGCGTTTTATTGTGGCCCTGTGCCAGGTTACCGGCCTTGTGACTTTAGCTTCTAACTTCTAGTCTCTCATGTCCATGTGTTGGACATGAGAAATCGTATCAGTTTTCAAGGAGGAATTTCGTTTGTTTTTACTATCCAGCTGATCTTTTTGGGATAACTACTGACATATCAGAGGTGGTTTCTTGTTCGTCATACCATTGTGATAGCTACTGACACGTCAAAAAGGAGATTGTCTTGTCTTGTATGAAGCCTGCTTACGATCGATAGACCAATAGCTAAATTATCTAATCGTCTCGAAGCATACTGCAAGTGTCACGCTTTGCACATGCTGGCATCTGCAGCAATAACTGGTCTGAAGCAAAACCTAAAACACATGGCACTTTGCACGTGCGTGTGTCAACATCTTATTTTGGTTATTTACTTAGAAGCTTTGATGCAGATAAGCCTTGCTTCTTGGATGATTTGACAAAAGTTCTATCGTAAGAAAATGCTGATGAAGTGACAGCTATATCATCGTATGGGTCTGCAGATAATTATGACTGGATTTTTAGAAATTTTTTCACGCACAGTGGTAAGTGAATTGGGTCAAGTTGATATGCCACAGCATATAAAAAACGGACACAACTAGTGCGCATCAGCCCATTTCAAGGTCACATAAATGTCGGGTCATACATGTAGCATGGCATTGAGATAGCACTTAGTCAGCATTGAGTTAGCACTGCATTGTGTGCGTCAACTGGAAAAGGCCATGTCACACACAGTGGAGGGCTGATAGAGCACCGAAATAGCACAAAGTCAACGCTGTGTCTATAGTTCTGAGTTGGTGCTGTGCTGTAGGTGTGGACAGGCCCTAATCGTAACAAATGTTATTTCCCGCATGCAGATCTTCGACCCGTCGCTGAAGAAGAAGAAGAAAAGAAGAAGACCCCCTTTGACCCGAGTGCCCTGGAGGACGCGTCCCAGGACGGACAGGAGAAGGAGGACGCTGAGAAGGAGAACCGCGACGACAGGGACGAAGGTGGGCGACTTCAATTTCATTCTAACCAATTAGTTGTAGATCCCCAGGTGGCGGGTTCGAATCCCGGCCCAGGCGCCCACAATTTGACGGAGGCTTATTGCAGAGAAGGCAATCAGACTTTCAGTTGCACGTCAGAAGGTCTCCAGGTGGTAGAAACTAATCTTCAGTGGTGCCCTTCGTTGGTTTGGCATGTAAACACCTCAAGTTTCAATTGAATTAGTTTTATTAGCAGGGAGGCATATACTCGTTACAAGAAAGCAGATGAACCCATAGCCGCTTGGCTAGGGATAAAACAATTCTGTGGGAGCTTTCGGATAGACGTTCACAGAATGCCTCTGGGTTTTGTCCGCTCGACAAATCGAACCCAGCAAGAAAGAAATTATTGCGACAAAGACAGTGGTAACACTGTCTTCGTCACACCTTCTCTGCGATGTTTCACGGAGGAACCTTGAACGTATTTTGTGACTCGACGGCACAAACGTCTCTGTGCGTGGCGTTTCTGAAAGAAAGCCCTGCCAAAGTCAGTGCCCGAGCGAGAGCAGTATGTGAATTTGGCGCCTCTTGCGGTCATGCACCTCAGCTTTGGCCTGGTTATTTTGGGACTTTCCCTTCTCCTCTAAGGTCAACCGAGGTCAACAAAAAGCGGAGGAAGCGAGGAGGAAAATCGTGATGTTTGCTTGGTAGTGTTCAAACGGACATAGGACTGCCGGACGCCCCAACTTCCATAATTTTTGACAGAGTTGTATCGCCTCACAATTTCTGAAGTGTTCTGTTCGGAACAGGCCTTTACACAGTCACACGACACCCTGATGTCACGTCATGTCACGTGACCACATGTCCCATGGCGGCACTCACCACGTGATGGTTGTACAGTCGGCATCAAACCTGTCTAGAGCGCGGAAACGGCGCGCTCCTGGCTGCGCGTGCGACATCTGCCGGTGGACGCTGGGGCCGAGATAGCGCACCTCTGAGCATGCGCTGCCATTATGCAGCACTGGGCAGATGCCAATTTTTGTGCTGACCCTTCTGCAGACTCCACCGACCGCCAGGAGAGCGCTCGGCGCCTCCAGGCTACGAAATCAAGGCGCTCGGTGTGGCGGCCCAAGCGCCGCCAGCTCTGCATTATTGTGCGTTCTTTTGAGAGGAGTTCAGCCGCTGAACTCGCGCGCTTGCTCCCGTAGTAGCGCCGAAACCGCTCACGGAGTGCGCGGGAAGCCACACATTTTCTTGTTTGCGTGTAATGCTTCCTCTAGACAGGTTTGATGCCGACTGTACGTGTTTTCGATACGACTGTTCACGGTACTCTAGACTTAGAAACCAGCCCGTGCAAGCCTTCTTCTTTAAAGCGGTGCCCTCACCCCCTGGACGTTACCCAGATGCGGCCTTGGACCTGGACGACTTCTCTGGCCTCAAGAAGAAAAAGAAGAAGAAGAAGCCCTTCAGCCTCGAGGAACTGGACGCAGGGGTGCCGGTACTGTTTCTTGGGTGCCCTTTCCATTCTAGAAGAACTACCTAGAAGACTAGGAATGGACCATGTGCCGAATTACCTGAGCATCACAAAGAATTCCGGAAATGTAGGTACACTCAAAAATCAAAGCAAAAATCTAAAACAAATGGCACCTTTGCACGCACGGTCGAAAGACGCTTTATTTTGGTTATTTACTCCGAATCTTTTTCGAGAGGAAGGCGAGGACGTGCAGCCCGTGTACCTACGTTTCCAACATTCTCTTTCATGCTTGGGTAATTTAGCGAAAGGTCTATTAGCGACAGTAAATATCTTGTTTCAATTAAAAACTTGCTGAGTGTCATGGAAAACCAGTAGTAAATAAGTAAAGTCTAGAAAGATTTGAAGCGAGTGGGAAGTCTGGTGTTGGCGCTCAAGTCGCCACCTGTGCAACGGGTGCAAGGCTGGCGGTGCAAGAACGCTGATAATAAGAGGCAGGAAAACTGCGCGAGCATGTTTTCGCACCACTATACTCTGTTTCATATTTAGTGTACAATGCTCTAAGTGCTGCTGGCGCGAGCATTGGATTTCACGTGGTGGATCATTCGCACGTGTTCTCGCGCAAACGAAACCTTAGATGAAGCGACGTGCTCGCGCAAATAGCTTTGACAGCGTTGTATGCTAAGTATGAAACAGAGTATAGTCTTGTGGCTCTTGCACAGGTGGTTATGTTAGTGCACCACTGCACTTCCACATACCTCAAATCTTTCTAAAATAACTTACATTTTTCTGGTTTTCAATGACACTCAGAAAGTTTGTAATTAGAACAATGCTTTTATCTTACCCAATCAAAAAGGTAATTTAAAAAGAAACTCGGTTAATTAACTGGCTTATCGCGACCGTTATCCCCCTATAATAAGGAGTCCCCTGGGCTGTATAACTACCTCCCCTGCACAGACTGCACTAGTGTAGCTGTCACGGCTTCCCAGGAGGCTGTGCATCTGTTTTGTTTTCAACTCAAACGATCATAAAGCAAGAAATATTTATTTAAAACTGAACACAGGCAAAAAGAAGTGCTCTTTTGAGCACATTGGAGCATTGATGCTTGATTCCTAATGTACACTTTTTTCGTCAGCTACATAATTTTCTAAATGCAACAAAATCGAAATGCAGAAAAAATTTAAATTTATAAAAGTAATGTCCCACTGCAATTAAATCAGAACTTGAAAGAAAAATAATAAGAGTTTTATAAATAACTAAAAAACCAGGCTGCTTTTGTTGTAGTTGAAGAAACAGCGATAAAATATTGTTAATTAAACTGTGGTTTACATTCCCGCTATACCGTGTTTTCCGGGGCTATAATCCGCAGGGGCAAATTTGAGGTAAAAAAAGAGAGTTTGCGTAGATAATCCACACCGTCGGTGCACAGTCCCCACTTAGTGCCTAGTGTGAACATAAAGGTTATCATACACAGCACACCTTTACAAATGCCTGCTGTATTAGCTCACAAAGCGAACTTGTATCATATACAAATCAACATTAATATACTCCATTATCCATAAAATCCTTCAACGTCTTGTCACAGTGAACGACCTAGGGAAAAAAGCAAATCCTTTGTATAATCAGCACGTGTAAATAGGCCACATCGGGTAACATTTAAACTTTTAAACATGTATAGTTTGTGCACTATAGCCCAAAAGATATGGTAATTTTTTTTTTTTTTTCATATTGTTATCAGTGATTGAACGAATCAGTATATCAATTTGTTATGAGGAATATATCTAGAGATAAAAAAATCACTATTTTCTAGCTACACTAATTTAAATAAAATAAATTGGATTTATTTTATTTCAAAAGGAACACTACTTTTTTCCACCTTGGTTCATTCTTAAAAGTACAAACAGTGTGACGACATTGACAGAGTAAAAGGAGGATGACAGACAACAGTGCTGACTTACAACTAAACTTTATTGACATACTCAACTTTATTGACAGCACTGACATGCTCGATGTCAGTACCAATAAAGTTTATTTGGATGTCAGTGTTGTTGTTTGTCTGTCTTCTTTTACTCTGTCCGTGTCTTTGCGCTGTTTGTACTTTTAACCCTTTGACGGTCTAGCTTATTTTCCCCAAAAGATATTTCCCAGTGCTCAGGTTTTGTTTCTAAAGGAATAGAATTAAAAAAAAGGTCAACGCACAGTTTTTTTCCTCAATCATCTAGCGGGATAACAGTGCTTGCAAGCTCTTCAGGTTTAGAAACATCAAATGAAAATATTGAAGGCAAAAAGTTGTCACTTTTCTTCCATTCAGTGTCATTTTGATGCGTCCGTGACATTCCGGTGGTTTTGGATTCTGAACCGGAGTTATTTAACGAAGCTTCTCCATCCGTTGATGAACTCTCGTCCTCTGAATTAAATTCTGAGAAGCTTTAACAATCTGCAAAAATCATAAGAGCAGGCGCTCCAATTGCCACTACCGCCAGAACAGCCGACACGCGAAGCGTCCATCTTGCACGTATCGCGTGCGTGGAGCGTCCAATTTCATAACCACAAATAGCCCCAGCAAAGCAAAACACAGTGCAAATATAACACTTATCATTCGCCAAAGACGTAACAAATAGTAACACTTCACGCAATGAGGGAGTGCAGTTTTGCGTTTAGGCGGGGACTCCCAAACGCGTAATCAGCGCTGTACACTAACGGCGACGACTGCCAAAGGGTCAAGGCCTCAACTTGACTGTTGCGTGCGAGGTTCGTGAATTGACGCCGCTGCCGCCCATGGCCACCCAGGAGGCCGAGCTGAAGGAGGAGCTTGTGGGCGACGAGGAAGAGGAGGGTGGCGCTGACGACGACTTGGACTTCAACCTGCCCAAAAAGAAAAAGAAGAAGAAAAAGATCACCTTCGGCCTCGTGGATGCAGATGGGGACGCCGAGGGCGACGACGACACCACCTTCAGTGAGCGACCCCCCTTGCCTCCCTTTGACCTTGACTTTGACCTTGACCGCCGTATACTTAGCCAATTACTATGCCCCGTTGCAGGTTAAGAAAAGCCTGACAAGCTCCTCCCAGGAATTCCCTCACCTTTCTGCGCTTAGTAGAGCGAATGCCGGAGAGGAGGCAAGATGAGGCGAGGAGGGACCTGCCTCCTCTCCGGCGTTCCCTCTGCTTGTGTGGAAAGGTGCGGAGGGCATCGTGGAGAAGAGCTTGCTGTGCTTTTCTTAACCTTCAACAGGGCACACCGATCGGTCAAGTGCACGCAGGTATCAAAAGTGTGTTCCAAGTGCGGTTCCAAATTTGTTTCGATCCGGCAAACCCTTATCGCGTGGTTGTTGTTGAAACATGCTTATTTATGAGAAGCTGACAGGATCTGTCGTGTCGCATGACTGTAGTCATCTTAAGGAGGATATAGCCTCAAAATTCAAAATTTTCAGAAATTTTCTTTTTTCTAAATGATTTGTTTATGTTTATTAACTTACAGGGAATGGTTTCAGAAACTTTCATTGATAAACATGCAGGATTTATCTCACAATAAGTTATTTTCAACATGTCGGCAGCCCTTTGAGTCAACGGATGGTTCTCATTTGAACCCTTTCGCATTTCTACCTTCTCGTTTTAACCTTCTCATTTCAACCCTGCGCAAAACAACTTTCGCTTTTCTCCCTTTCTCACTTAAACCGTTCTCAAAACGAACTTTCGCGTTTTGACCACTCTCAAAACGACTTTTCTCATTTTAACCTTTCTCCTTTCAAATTTTCTCAAAACATACTTTCTGGTTTTGACCATTCTCAAAAAGACTTTTCTTCTCATTTTAAAGTTTCTCCCATTTCAAACTTACTAAAAACATACTTTCTGTTTTTGACCATTCTCAAAACTACTTTTCTCATTTTAACCTTGTACATGATCAGGCTAGGGAAAAGCAATAATTTCAGCATACACTCACAGGAAACCGAAATAAAGGAACAAATGACATTATGAAGTCCAGGCACCTGAAGCTTTATTACGCCTTGAAGTGCTACTTGGAGAAATACATCTAGAGTGCATGCCAATCCACGGCATGGCGGACGACACATGGGCAAATATACAATGATCGTAGATCTGTACGATCACTCCGACACCGGTTGTAAATAATTCAATATCGTCACAGGGCATGCCAGATGAGCATCATTTGCATCCGATGATTCACGACTGAAATGAAGAAAAAAATCTGTGCCTGGTAGGAAAGCCCTCAAGCCACGCATCACCGCACCCGCGCATTTCAAAAAAGAAAAAAAAATCGCCGCAGGAACAGTTTGTTGATGGCAGGATCTCCCTTTGCGACTTTCTAAGGAGGGCGAAGGCATTCTCTGGCCTTTGAATGTGGGAACAAAGCTCCAGAATAAAGCTTTACCGAGCATGGGATCGCATTGAGGTGCGATGACTGATTCTGCGGCAAAAAACGTTTTGTACTATGCGTCTCAAGAAGAGCCGTTCAGTAGCCTAACGATTAGCCATATGATTTGAATGGCATAATACTTTGCGAATCGCTTAATTGTAAGGTGACGGTATGGAAAACAGAATATTTCTGTGAAAATTTCGAATGCAATGTATCCTATGCAAAAGGGTTAAAATGATTCATGCGAGGGTGGGCAAAGGATCGTTTGCCGATCCCTGCTGGTGATGCTCTTGAGTGGTGGCGGCGGCGCTTTGTGAGCGACGAGGTGCACAGTAGGGCGAGAGACCTGCCGCGGCTGTTGCTTTGTGATGCTGCCAATGCGGGCAGTAAGCGATCGCCAGTTAGCCTTGGTGTGGAACATGACATTAAGTGTTCGCATCGGTGCACACTGGCACATGTAGTTCACGAAAATGGATCGACGAACATGTTAGAATTGTAATAATATGTACAATGGCAACTCTGGCGGGATTTTTGTTTGTTTGTGTGCTTGTTTTGTTTTAGATCTGGTTATTTTTTTATCAAATAACAATTGCTATGGAGTAGCCGGCACTGTTATTAACAGTGGCAACATCTCCATTATTTTTATTCATTTATTTTTAACACAGAAAAGGAGACTGGTTGAAATTCCAAGAGCATTCTAAAAAGGTTGAAACGCCACTTACGTGTTTTGAGACGGAGTTTAATTAAACAATAAAGATTTAAGTACGCGGGCTCAACCGAGAAGAGCATAAATAGTAAGAAAAGGTTAAAGCGCAAAGAGCGTTAGGCGATTGGTTTGAAATACGGTGTTCAAATGAGAACGTGTTCAAATGAGAAAGGGTCGAAACGCGAAAGGTTAAAACGCGAAGGGCGTTTTGGGAATGGGTTCAAACGAGAAGGGTTCAAATGAGAATGGGTTCAATTGAGACGGGTATAAATGAGAAAGGGTTGAAACGCGAAAGGTTAAAACGCGAAGGGCGTTTTGCGAATGGGTTCAAACGAGAAGGGTTCAAATCAGAATGGGTTGTTTCGAGATACACCCGAGCCAACAGGGAGCAAGTTTTTTGCGCTTTTTATTTAGCGCTGCTTCATACTCGTTTAACATAGCCAGAACACCTCACCTTCATTGGAAGTGCCTAGATTTAGCCTGTAGAAGCTTTCCAAGTTTAAAAGTATCAATGGCCAGGAGAATACGTCTAAACAGAAAAAATTCAGAAAATTTGGTATGAGCAATCTTATTGATTGAGACCCGAAACAGGGTTTACGATTGGTCCTGCCAGGTGACGTGATATTGCTGCTGCTCTTCCTTAGTATGATTTGCCTCTTAGTTCTTGCCAGTTTATCTGTCAAGGAATGCCTGCTACAAAAGTTAGCTTGCCTACAAACAACACTAACTGGTAGCTATTGCCAGGGGAACAACGAAGTCTTAAAGAGGAAGGAGCTAACAATGCTCCAGACAATGCTCCAGGTGAATTTTGCCTACCTCAGACTCGTAGAAAAGAAAGAAACCTAAAGTTGAAACTTCAAATGCATTTTTCTCAGTTTCACTTTTTGGCAGGAAATGTGGTGTGAGGAGATGTATCATTTGACATTTTGAAAGTGTAAAGATTTCATTTAATGGTGTCCTGGACTAAAATTTCCTGCAAAACAAGTTAAGGTACTCATCTGAAAAAGTCAAATTCTTCATGACAAACACTTAATATTTTAAAACGCAGAAGTATCTTAAAATAGTTTGCTCTTTTTCGGTGTTATTGTTTTTCTCTAGAATTGCATTTTCTACAATTAATTTTTACCTTAACTTGCACTATGGGTATTCTACTTCACATTAAACCAAACGTTTTGTGGATTGCAATTATTATTTTTCTTAAATACATTTCCTAATGAAGTAGCTTTTTCTGGAGCTTGTTAAGCATAGCATGTTGTAGAATTGGCTTACAATACTGAAACTTTAGATGGCATCAATCCTAATGAGGTTCAATTCACACTAAAAGTTTGAATCACTTTGAGACAATGGTTCAAAAGTTGACCCTCCCAGGCCATGTCCCCCCTTTAACGGTGGCGTGAGGAGGTGGAGATGGGGCAAAGAGGAAAGAAAGAAAAATGTAGAGGGGAGGGAGAGTTACAAGGGAAGGCTGCCCGCATGAAGGCGGGCGGTGAGCCGAAAATGTGCTATTGCACGGTAAGCGTGCGACAAGACAGTGGCACCACCGTGTTGTTAGTTGCAGAAGCATTTTGCCGCACGTTGAAGTGGAGTGAGGAATACTTCTCCTGTAGATTTGATCAATTGCTAACACTGGCGAATGTCGTCCAGTGACTATACTCTGTTTCACCTTATGTTGTACCGCAGAGAAGGCTAGAAGCGCGAGCTCATAGCGTTGGGAGCTGCTCTTAACGCACGAGAGCTTGTGCCGCAGAGATGTGCCCTAGAGCAGGGGTGGCTAAGCGCGGCTCGCGCAGCCGCATGCGGCTCTTCACGTGTTGAAGTGCGCGCCCCGCGGCTCCCTCCCCCTACGCACCCCCCCCCCCCCCCCCGCTCACTTTCCCGCCTCCCTCCCGGTCACAGGAGCACTTCCCTAAAAAAGAGAAATGGAAGGAGTTTTAAATCGAAAGACAGGTTGCGGTTCGTAGTTCTGTGCTATCTTATGTACAGTTGGACTGCTTTTGACTCAGATAGGTAGAAAGTAGTTCAAGCTTCGATGACTGTAAACAAAAGTTTGCCTTCTTCCCCCCCCCCGCGGCTCTTGGAAGCTGGGCTTCTGTTTGCGCTCTTAGGCCGGCTCTGCCTGGCCACCCTGCCCTAGAGCAAGAAGCTCAGCTTGTAGCCTTCTCCTGTACAACATAAGATGAAACAGAATATAGTCACCAGACCATTGAACATGCAGGCACGTCATGGAGGCGTGTTCCAGCGCAGATACACGAAAAACGTGGTAATCTATGCCGCATTTGCCGCGTTTACTGCCGAAACCTGATTGAATTTCAGCTTTGAGCTAGTCCTGCGAATCGAATCACACGAAATAGATACAGAGCAGCACTGTACTATTTTTCAACTATTTTTGTGCTATTTTTTTAAACCTTTGCATTGATCCAATCTGAATATGGAAAATTTCGGGTGTTAAAGTACAGAGTGGGATCTCTACATTGGCGGCCCTCAAACTTTTGGCCGCCACGGACACCCTAATTCACTCTGAGGCCGTTGGACCCCAATGCATTCAACATTGGAGGTTTTGTGCGATGGTATAGGAAGGCTTTACTTTTTAGAGTGGTTTTTTGGTTTGGCACGAACCCCCATCAATTCTCTCGAGGACCTCTGGGGGTTCAGCAAACCTCAGTTTGAGAACCGCTGCTCTAGATAATAAAAACCAGTACAGTAAGGACATGGATACTGTCAGGCAAAGTTGAAGAGTGCTTGTAATCTCAGGTACGTGCATTCAGGTGCTGATATGGTGAAGATTGTTTCTGAGACACTGATTAGTAGTTCTATCGTATTGCATGCCGTGAGCCTCCCGAAAAGTTTGTTTGCACGTTGCAAACTTTTGAAGGCCGAGTTGCAGAAGTTTAACTCGATTAAGGTCCGAGTTTGAAAGGAGTAATTTCTGTCTGCAAGGGCCGCAAGTACATGTAGAGGTAAGCTTGGAGCGCCGAAATAATACTTTTGAGGTATGCCGTTGGTACTCTAGCACTTATACAATATGTGCGACGCTACCAGACGCATCTCTGACTGCGAAGTTCAGGAACGTTTCCGAAACTTCTAGTTTCCGGACGGAGTTGTTTGACCCGGTGGAAAGAAACTGTCGTTTACCGAAATTGTTTGGAACCGTCGAAGGAAAGTCCGCGGCACCTTTTCTGCGGCTGAGATGTGACTTTGGTTTGCAGCGGACGACGCGGACCCCAAGTCGAGCATCACCACGGGTTCCAGCACATGGTCTGGGCAGCGACCGGGACTACACATACGACGAGGTGAGGGGCTTTGTGGAAGGATCCGGGCTGGCCTGCTTTGAGCAAGGGCGGTCTTTCCCGAAATTTCGATGAAGAAAAGTGAAAAATATGCAGAATGCAGACTGAGGGGCTAGGGCGGTATATGATATTTTTTCTTTAGGCTTGGCTTTGACTTGTCACTTTGTAGCGTTGCGATGTCACGGGACTGGCATCACGCCGCAACAGCATACTTGCCAAATCTCTCGGACTACCTGTGCAATGTGCAAGTTCTGACTATGCAGTTGTAACTATCGACGGGAAAAATTTCACGGTAACATAGTTCACCACTCCAGCTGGTGTCATCTAGAGGTGTGAAGTAACTAGTTACGATTATCTAAGTGACGGTCATTAGTTGCATTTTCTTATACTTGTAACTTTACCCGAATTTCAATCCTAAGCGTGTAACTGTAACTTGCAGTGATGGAAGTGCTTTGCCATTTGCGCCATAAACGAACATCCAATACATCTTGCGCCAAAGTGCCCTTTTTGCTAAGAATTGCGCCACAGCTAAGCCAAGCTGAGCTTAATGCAAAGCAAAAAATAAAAATATTTTATTATTGGTCCGTTTTAATATTTAGAGAAGTAGGAGAAAAGCAAAATGGTATACAAATATGTGTTTCACAGCGTTTCTACTTACAGTTTAGTTTATTTAATTTTAGGTCAGAGCACAATCAAAGGTTCGATTACATACAAGTTACAACTAAGAACACACATACTAAAAGCACAAGCCACAGGACATTTGCTGCACTTGATTTGTTTGGTCGATAAAAGAACACATACAAGAAGATGGACGAAGGCCATGATGTCGCACTTTGACGCCGTTTGGTTGGTCCTATTGGCTCATAAAGCGTCGGCTGCGCTTTGAATTAAGGTGAAACCAACTACAGAGGTTGCTTGTTAACCGTGCTGGCCGGTTGATGCTCTAACGGGTCGGTCGGCGTCGGCGTCCAAATTTCTAGACTATGTCTGCGACCAGTGTCTTGTACTCCAGATGAAATCACTTGATTATCATGTCTGCCCCGCACAACCTACGTGCCACCTCCCACCAGCGCGCGTGCGAGGCCGAGCTTTCCGCTTCTTATTGGAGTATACTAGGAACAGCGTGATGACTACAAGTGAGAGCCTATGTTAGCGTAAGAGGCTCGGAAATTATGCTCGGTACCATTACAGGTCTACACTCTTTTTGGTCTTGATAGCAGGCTGAATTTTTAATTTCAAAAAGCTGCGATGAGAAAGAGAAAAGAAAATGTGGATCTATATTCAAATAAATGCGGTAGGTAAGGTAGTTCCTGTGCAGCTGTCGACTGAAAGAGCAGCAAACTTGGACTTCACTCTGGTTCCAACGCCGCTGAAGAGCAGCATCACTTTTAACGCACAGGTGTAGGCTTTCATAATATTTGTGAGCGGTTCTTTTTGCGGTTTAAAGTTTTAAGTGGATGGAGTTTGGTACAATCATAAAATTTGGGGGTAGCTTTTTTTTTCATAGGCATGTTTTTGCGGGCATTTTACAGAAATTATATTTACGAGCTAAATAAACTATCGGGCATAGTAGTGGGATGGGAGAGGGGCTTTATCTCAACTGAAATGTTGCGTCCACGATTCATTTTTCAATCATGTACTTTAGTTCACATTTTAAATAGTTACTCTACTCTGACCAGAGCCTTTTTTCTAAAAAGAAGTCTCTGTGCTTCCTTTGCACCCGATCTATTTTTATTATGTAAGTTATTAAGTAAAATGCTCCAGTATCAAAAATGAATCTTCAGTTATTATTAAGAGGAAGGAATTCTTAGCGATGCAATCAATTTTCTTTATTTTCAAGTGGTGCGTTTGGATGTTGGCATCTGCTCCAAAAGCATCGGGGACTGCCAAAAATCAATATTTTGCCCGCTATACAGAACCTGCTACAAAAGCTCAAATGCCCCTCTTCCATTGCCAAACATATTAACTTACATTTCAACTCGTCATGACTGTGACTTAATTACTTCTAATGAGTAACCTTTACAGCCTTAGTGTCGTCTTGTACGCCAATACATCGTTTACAGACAAGCCTGCATTTGCCCACACCAGGTGCGGGCACCAGCGTGCGCGAAGCCAGATTCGCGCTAGGCGAAGCATCTGTGCGTGCATAGTGCAGACAGCAGCGCCGCCTGCAGCGGGTTGATGTCAAAGAGTCTAGTGCGGTGCCCACAACGCATCTCCAAATACTGTGTCCAACCATGTCCTCATTTGTGGCCGCGCCGTTCTTCGGCCGGTGACGTCGTTGAAGTGTCAGGTTGTCGGCGGCGGTGTCACAACTGAGGCGATGGATGTGCCGGAGTACACCCGTTCTTCTGTAAGTCACTCCCTAGCTCGACGGTTCACGGAAGCTTTGGCAGCCAGGAGCGGGGACGCTGGAGCAACAGCGACGCTCTCGCTTGCTCCTCGTTTGCCGGAGCTCGACGCACCGACCGCCAGGATCGCGACAACCGACAGCACGACGCGGCAGCTACGGCGACGGAATTTGTCGTTGCTGCGGGGACCCCTTCCGACGCTTGGACGGCACGAAACGCCAAACGCAGCGGTCAGAGATGCGTTCCGGGTGCCGTAGCTTAAGACCTGTTCACACACTTGCGACTCCTTAGAACCGAGTGCCTTGAAACCTCTTAAACTTTCTTAGGACGAAAGAACACACTGTCACGCTGGTGCCATCTATGCAGTGACATTTCACTAGAGCGAAGGTTTTGCAGGATTTCCAAGGTCAAATGTGCGTAATACTTATGAGAAATGGTCGTTTATATCGATGGCAAAAGTTTTTCGCGCCAAAAACGAAAGGATGACGCGCGAGAGAAATAGAAATTATGCGGGACAGCCAAGTTTCCACTGCTACACAATAGAGGACGCCAGTGTGTCCTCTGGTTGTAAGAGATATTAGGAGGTTCCAAGGTACTCAGTCTTAAGAAGTCGCAAGTGTGTGAACGGTTCTTTATGGCACGGCACCTGGAAGCCACTTTCAACCGACGCGTTTGGCGTCCCGCTCGTCCACGCGTCGAAAGCAGTCCCGTAGTGGCAACACAATGTGCCGCGGAAGCCAATGTGCTACGTCACGTCGTATGCCGTGATCCTGGCAGGTGGTCATAGAAGTTCCAACGAGGAGTGGGAGAGAACGGGAGCATCGCCATCGTTGCGATGTTCCGTGTCCCAGCCGTTGACGCTTCCATAGGCTGTCGAGCTGGAGAACGACCTGCAGCGAACGGCGTCTGTCGCATTCGCCTTTGCCGCTGTAGAATTGCAGCGTGCAACAGCATAAAGCTTTACGACATAGTCGGGCAGAAACCGAGAGACCACATTTGGGGACGCGGCAAACACGCCGTGCGAAAACATTCTCCAGGCCCCCTACCCGAGAGAACGACCGTCTCGGTTGTGCATTCGGAAAAGCTCACAGAATGGGTCGACGAGCTGATTTCAGTGTTCCGATTGGCACGTTTTCGTGGATGTCGCGTCACCCGGTTTACGGGGGGCGGGGGAGAGGAGGTGGAAGAAGGAGGGGCGAAGCTTAGGTAGAAACGCCTCGGTGAATCAGGCACTAGCTTTTGTTTGGCTCCTAAATTCAGTTACACTTAACGGGTAAGGAAATCTGAAGCTGGTTAAAGGCTAGCGTGCAATTCGCCGAGCAGCGAATCATGCTCTAGCCTTCGGCCGGCTCTCCAGATTTTGTTACCCAATAAGTGTAAGCAAGTGTTTGAGCCGGCTAAAGCCTGGCAAGCGGATAGACGAGGCACGTTTACCCAAGCCCCCTTTCGTTCTCTACCTCGTAAACCGGGCGACACGACGTCCACGAAAACGAGTCAATCGGAGTGCAGCGAAATCGGCTTGTTCACTCGCTCAGCAAGGTCTCTCAAACGCTCGTCCCGGTCGTAGAAGGGACGAGCGCCTCAACCTCGCGGGCATCCGGAAGGGCTGATAGAGGCTTCCTTACGCAGCTGCTACAGCGGGTGTTCAACGTGATGCGGGAGAAGAACCCGGACATGGTGGCCGGGGAGAAGAAGAAGCTGGTCATGAGGCCGCCCCAGGTCCTCAAGGTGGGCACCAAGAAGTCCTCCTTCGCCAACTTCCTCGAGATCTGCAAGATGTAAGTGCACACCTACCTGCCACGCGCGCGGCCACACTCCTCGGCGTTTTCTACACTTTGCTTCGCCGCAGCCTGGCAAAGAGCAAATGCTACGGCCCCTGCGAGCAAGTCGGAGCGACGGAGTGTAGGTTGGGAGTTCTCGGACTTTTCGATCTTGAACGAGCAGCCCATCTCTCTCAGACGGCAGCCGAGGAACTCCTCATGGTCCCGACCACGGTGGAAGAAATACATTTAGGTGGTGACTCTGGCCGCTCTTCCCGCGAGGAGCGAGCGACCAGATCGTGTTTGGAGCTAGCATCGAACCAGGAGTATACTCTGTTTCGCCTTATGATGTACCGCAGGAAAGGCTACAAGCGCGAGCTCCTTGCTCTGGGGCACATCTCGGCGGCACAAGCTCTCGTGACTTAAGAGCGGCTGCCAACGCTTCTAGCCTTCGCTGCGGTACAACATAAGGTGAAACGAAGTATAGTTACTTCCGCGCCGCCGCAGAGGGCGCTGAGGTGTGAGCACCGTGGGTATGAGGTCTCTCCTCGGCGGCAACTGTTTCGGGGCGTAGCTTGCTCGCCTTTTGCGCGGTGTGGTGGTGGTGTGCGGCCAGTGGCTGGACTCATGTTTTGCTTTGGTGCTGCGTTGATCAAAGGTGCCACCATTGTGCTCGAAGGTAAGCCTTAACCCTAAGAAGAAGTTCTGCTATTAAGATGGGAAAGACGTGCTTCGTTCCCAACTGCAATTCGGGGTACCGGAACTGTGCAGAGCGAGTGTCCTTGTTGAAAGCTCCATCGAATGACGCTCGCCTGGAGCAGTGGCGTCGTGCAATCCCGAGGGCCGTTCGCAAGTTACTACCTAGTCTCCTCATCTCGTTGACCCAGTGAAGACCAAGCTTCACAGTCTAATTTCTGTCGAAGACTGGGAATGCGAAGATGTCCTGACAGAAAAGGCTGAAGAAACCAAGGCTGTGGACTGCATACTACTATATTGTGTAACTGGGTTTTTGAGTGTGAAAATGAAAAAAGCTACACGCTTCCCTGCATGCCGATCCGTTTTCAGCATCGACAAAAACACTTCTGCTGAAGCAGCACTGACAGACGTGAAGAACAGAGGAGGCCTTATACACCCCAACAAGAACCTTCTCCAGCTACTGAAGAAAGCGGAACAGTTCTTCGTGGAAAATAAAAGCCACCAGACTGTCTACTGGGACACAATCGACAGTGTTCTTGACACATGCACAATAACGTTTCCATGCGCTGAACACAAAGAAGAAACAGTTGCCCAGTTGCTCCACTACTACTTTAGCATGCGAATGCGACAACACTGGCAGCATTTTACCATGAGTATGAACAAAATTACACCATCTTCCCGAGGGGAACCATGGGGTGATGCGGAGCATCGTGTTGGTTCCGAGGAAAGAGTCAGTTGCGTGCTGACGTCGAGAGATGGCGCCACCGACTGCCCTAGCGTTACCCCCTACGCGAGCCTTTGTCGCGGCTCGCGGCAGAGAAACTTGGAACGCTCGCCGCTCGCCGTTTATTTTTTTTCACACTTGAAGGAGAGGAGATTAGAGGAGGGAGAGTTGCGCGTGCGCGCGCGGTGTGAGTAGAAGCGAACGCACGCGCAGTGCACGCAGCTGGTAGAGAGAGAGAGCGGAGAGAGTAACGCGCAGCTGTTGGAGAGAGGAAAGAGGAGAGTTGCGCGTGCGTAGTGTAAGTGCGGACTACAAGGCCGCGGGACATAGACCCGAGCAGAGTGCTCCGCATCTAAAAAGCTCAAGAAAAGAAGAAATCCGGAAAGCAGCGCTCGCTTTAGTTTAAGAGCATGCGCGAGAAACACAGGATGTAGGAGATTGCGTTCTTTGGTAGTATGCAGTGAATTCAGCTTTTGTGTACATTTTAATGGGAAATATTTGTCAGGTATCTTTTTACAGATGAAAAGTGAGTTATGTCCTATAACCGCTACTATTGTTTGACTTTCAGTCATTGTGTCATCATGTCAGTCAGTATGTCATCATACTGTGTCATCATTTCAGTCACTATGTCATCATAAATATAATTTTTTTCTGCTCACAAGGTTTGTATGTTCCACAGTACAAGTTGACATTGTATGTATAAACCATTTGTAATGCTATAACCTTTATGCGCATGTAAAGAATTATTTTGGCCCCACTATGTACCATTATTAGAATTCATTTTTTTCAATAAGAAGGCAGGAGTAGGGTGGAAAAAATCACCCGACCTCCTATAAAGCCACGCAATGTGTGTAAACAATTTACGGAACTTTTACCAAACATGCTGTTTGACAAAACATGCGAGCACGACCCAGCTGTTTACTCTAAATTACTCTAAATTATTGAAGGCCCAGTACATTATGCCGGGAAGTTCTATATATTGTCACGAATGACAACTGATGAGGCGGTGATAACAAAAGAAACTAAACGTTTAATGGGGCGAACTTGTGCCCAAAAGTAAAAAGGGAACGGAAGATAATAACAGAGCGTCGCGGGCGTCGAAAGCGGCGAAGCAGCAGGATCGAACGCTGAGGCGAGACTCAGTCTGGCTGGTTACGCGGAGCCCCTTTTGTGCACGCGTGGGCTTCTGGAACATTCGGCCTGGAACATTCGGCGCGCAGAACATTCTAACCTAGAACGAGCAACACGGTTCTCGAAATTACCAGAAATCTAAATTGGAAGAATAAACAAAAGACGCGGCGCTGCCAGGGATCGAACCCTGGGCTTCCTGCGTGGAAGGCACGCGCGATAACCGTTAGGCCACGAGCGCGCTGCCTGCTTAGTTAGCTGCGCTCGCGGCAATATATACGAGTGTTTTTGTCACGTTAAGTTATCATCAGAATGTTCTCGTTTAAAAAAACAGGAACCGCACGGGGGAAAAGGCAATCAGTGCCAGTGCGCCTACATAAATCCATCATTTCAGTACACAGTACAGGGGAACCGAGTAAAGAATGCATAATTTCCTTCACAAGCCCTCTATGCAAGCCTTCACAAGCCCCTCTAAACTTTGGCGCCATCTATCCCAGTGCGCGTGAAGCGCGCTCGCGCGCCGAACATAATGTAGTCGCCGCGTGAGACAGAGAGTCATCACCTAAATGTATTTCTTCCACCGTGGTCTCGACATTGGCGCAATAAAGTGCTGCACGAACCTACGGACCTCGGAAAGACAAGTGCAAACCTCGATAGGTGGCCCGGATGACATCAAATAAGGCTTAAACTGGCAGGACATTCAGACAATGCGGTCGGGGAAAATAGGGAGTTCGGGGAAGCTCTGGGGGGGTTTTTGGGGGAACCCATTAAGTTCCAAGGAACCCGGTTTAGGAACCCACGTTCTGGATCGGGTTGCCGCAAACTCCGGCCTGCAAGCCGGATCCGGCTTGCTCTTCTTGCTGGCCCACGGCGCTTCCCAGCGGGCCAGCTGCTAGTGGTGCAAAAATAAGGGGTTGTAAAGAAACGGCGCTTGCAACGCTGCCAAAGGCTTGGTATCTGTTTTGAGTCTTCTCCTGCTGATAGTTGCGTGTCATATTTATTGCGCATTGGCATCACCGGCATCATTGGAGTTAAGCCCAGTGTGAATATGCCAACAGTCCTAAGTGCTTTGATCTGTGCTGAGTGCGTTTTCTGTGGAAAAATTATTGTATGTCATAATTAGCTAAATATTGAATTTTACTGTACTACAGTGAAATCTCGTTAATTTGAACCTGAGGGGGACCAGAACGTTGTTTGAATAACGCGAAGTTTGAATTACCGGGAGTTTTCTTCCTAGAAACATTAAGGACAGGACCTGCATGTTAGTTTGAACTACTATCCGGGAGTTTGAATTAACGAGATTCCACTCTATATTGAACTGTATTACTCGCAAGTATTCTTATTCACATGTAGGTTTTCTATTTATACACCTGGATTCTATTTTCTAAGCTTTACTGCACTTTCAATTTCATTATTTAAATGCGTATCTAGGTCTATTTATTTAGTGATTTTATCTCATTTGTATTTATTTGTTTATTTTCTGGCCTCTGAGGCTGCGACAGACACCTAATCCGGCCCCTTAGACATAAAGTTTGGAGACCCTTGTTCTAGGTCATGGGTTCTGAGGTTCCCCAGAGCACTTTCATGGGTTCCTCGGCCATCCCTCCCCTAAGGAAATCGTTTGTGCAGTTTAGGCACTGTTTTAGCGGGCCAGAGTCATTCATCTATGTGTAGCTACGAGCCAGACTCTCCCGTACGTGCATTATTGTTTACGAGTGCTGCAAGCTTCTGCACTGCTTTACTGGATCAACGCCAACACCAGGAAAGTTCCTCGGCTGCCATCCAAATCAAAGAGGGGTTCCTCGAGATTACAAAGTTGGAGATCCCCTCTTCTAGATAATAAGGTTGTAGTGCTGCACTTTCTGCTTCACTCACTGGAGACCAGTGCAGGGCACAGGTTGAAACTTGTGGTCACTCAGCGAGGACGCAAGTTCCGACCGAAAGCTGACGCGGCACTTCAACGTTCTTCCAATACAAAACTTAAGCGTGTCTTGATTATTTTCGATAAACTGGAAGAGGCACAAAATGGGTTGCAAACGAGCTGAGCACATGCTGCTTGTGTCTGATGTCGCACGACGTTACAGTGTCATGTCACATCGTGGTTTCATGTGATGTAACATGACCTTATGACAAGGACCGTGTTCCATATCTCACTCGAATGTATCCGAGTTACTCCAGTTGACCACGTCGCAGTGTGACAACACAGCTGGAGCAAGGCTGGACGTGGGTGAATTTTCAAACCCCAAGGATTGAAAACACGGCCACACGGCCATCGCTTGATGTTAGTCACATGACCTCACGATTTCACAGGCTTGGGGTGGTGCGGGAGGTCTTGCGACACCCAAATTTGACGTAGTGCCACATCAAGAGGTCACATAGCCCGTGTGCCTGTCGAGCGTGTCGCTCTTCTCGTGAAACCCAGCCCCATTACCCATTCTGCGTGGAAAGAGCCTAATAGCCGATACCTATTTTAAGCTTCATCAAGGCTCACCGTACACCTCAATTAGCCAAAATAATAAAAAGAAAAGAAAAGAGCGACGTTTACAAATCTCTAATGCGAAATTGGAATGCAGCTCTTGAGGAGGAGGAGGAGGGTATGCCCTCCTCTTCCTCTGTACCTCTCTCCCCCTCCTCCTCCTCCCACAATTCCCCACTAAAATTAGCTGAACAATTTATGCCTCGTTACCTCAACACCAATTCAGTTTCCCCACTAAATTTAGCGGGGAAAATGACGTCGCATAATCCCAATTTTCCCGCTAAATCTAGCGGGGAATTGAGTTGGTGTTGAGGTCACGTGACATCAGTTTTCCTGCTGAATTTAGCGTGGTTACACCGACGCCGCGAAACCCGGAAACAGGCGCTTAAAAGCTGCGCTCTAAAAGTGACTCAGGCGTGCCTTGTATATTTCAGGTTGCACAGGCAGCCCAAGCACGTACAGGCATTCCTGCTGGCCGAGTTGGGCACCAGGTAAGTGGTCTCCCTGGAGGGGAAAAGGGGGCACCCTCTGACCAACCTTTCTCTCTTGCCTCTGCAGTGGCTCTGTGGATGCCAACAACCAGCTCATCATCAAGGGCAGGTTCCAGCAGAAGCAGATAGAGAACGTCCTCAGGCGTTACATCAGTGAGTGCAACCCGCATCCACTCTCCGAACCGACTTTGATCATGCAGTCCCCGACCGATTTTTCGGACGCTGTAAATTCAAACTTTTTCGTTATTTCGGATATACACGAGGAACCGTGATTCACCCAGTTAAAAAAGTACATATTAACAACCACTTTTTCAAACAGTTTCCAGTCTGAAAGGTTGATCTTTTGGAGTAAAATGGTTACGGGAGTGGCGGTGGCTGCCTGCCATTTTGGATTTTCTGCTGGCTTGACCATTGGCTCGGCTCGATGTTTTAGATGAATTGTATAAGTTTGGCAGCTCTATTTTAGCGCTGCCAAACGAGCCGCTGGGCGTGCTATGCCATGCCTTTTGTTTTTAGAGCGCAGCTCTTAGGCGCCCGTTTCCAGCTTGAGCGGCGTCACCGTCGCCGTCACCGCGTGGTGCATGATGGGTAAATTTCCCCGCTAAATCTGGCGGAAAATTTTCCCCGCTAAATCTAGCGGAAAATTTTCCCCGCTAAATCTGGCGGAAAATTTTTCCCGCTAAATCTGTCGGAAAATTTTTTCCGCTAAATCTAGCGGAAAATTTTCCCCGCTAAATCTAGTGGAAAAATTTGCCCGCTAAATGTAGCGGAAAATTTTCCCTGCAAAATTTAGCGGGAAATTTTCCCCGCTAAATTTAGCGGAAAATTTTCCCTGCTAAATCTAGCGGAAAATTTTCCCGCTAGATTTAGAGGAAAGGAAAATTTTAATCTAGCGGAAAAATTTCCCCGCTAAATTTAGCGGGGAAAGTCCCCCCCTTCGAGGTCATGTTACCCCCTCCCCCCGTGCCTTCCCCTCCTCCTCAAGAGCTGCGCTCTAATTCGGCGTTACAGGGAGTTGTAAACGGCTTTTACTTTTTTTATGCACCATCATCGTTCGTCGTCTTGGTTTCTTTCTTTAGTCGATTTTGCATCTCCAACCAGCTTTTTGTTCTGTTTTCGTGCCAGTCGCCATCCGTTAAGTGTGGAGTGCGCTGTTGACAGCATCTAAACTTTGCCCCTAAATGTCTCGTGGTTTTGTCGCTTGGCCCTGCGTGGACACGTGCTTTGAACCTCATGACCTCTTTCGCACCTCTGCCGGATGAGGACATGATGCCGACGCAAACGCAAGCGGACCCAATGGCCCGTGAGCGTAACATGACACGAGGTACTCTTAGCGACTTTTTAAAGCCCGCTCCATCTGCAGACTACAAGTTTTGTAGTCTGCAGATTTTTCGGACTGTTTTGTTATTCGGACGCTTTTTCAGCTCCCATAAAGTCTGAAAAATTGGTTGGCAACTGTACAGCTTTCCAGCGCTTATCACAAACGCTGCCTAGGTGAAAAAGCCATAGTGCTGACTCTTCCATGTCGCATACTGAGGGCTAGCGCGGGTCGCATATTGGACGCGAGTGCTGTGTCACGCATCATCGTTCGGCACTATGCCATTGCAGAAAGAAAGCTTGCCCTTCTCATTGGTTAGACTCGGCGTAGGAAGACTGTTAATTGGCTGTCCGAGCGCGCCACTGTACAGATTTTGGAACTCGTTAAGGGAAGAGGAACAGGGGCCATTTCCAGCGTCTGTCACCCAAGTGAAAGTTGACGAGTCCCCAAGCCGTGGTCAGATTGCGCGGTGTGGAGTATTACACTCTCGAGAGCTGCTGCGCATGCTCGGAGTGTGTTCCACAGTCAGCGGTCAAAGATGGCGGCGTGCGGAAGACGATTATTGCGATGGTCGATACCAGAGGTCGGTCGATAGCAGAGGTCGTCATGTAGTCGACACAGAGGGGGCCGGATGGCAAGTCGCGTAGAGGAAGGGGGAGGGAAGGGAAGGGGGAGACGAAAAAAATGCAAAAAGGAAGTGAAAACGTTTTCTGCCCGAGCATGGTTATGCCGGACAATGCCAATTGGGAGCGGTCCTTGTTTTTGCTAACCCCATGCGAGGTCCTAACTTTGCCGTGTGGTTCTTTGATCTGTGTGAGTAAACTGTGCCGTGAGTTGCCAACAACTTTTACACACTTCATTCCTCACGGAGTCGTTCATTTATTTTGTGATCGAGCGAAAGGAAGGGGGACGGGAGGTGTGGGAAGCAATGTCCGGAACGAGGCTCAACTTTCGAGGTTGTACTTGGAGAACCGCAAGTAAATTTTAGAAACCGCCACGACCCAGGAATACTTTTTCTAAACAGATACATTTTCTGGACTGCAGTCTGCACCCGGTGCATGGTCCAAACCTAAAAAGAATCTCATACACAGCACACCTTGAAAAATGCCTGGTTGTTGGAACACACAGAAACTTGTGTTACCATAAATCACCCTTCACAGAAATAAAGCTTTATTAGCTTGCAGATTATCGTAAATAATCTGTCCTTTGCAAAATCTGCCTCGTCTCGTCGTAATCAACTATTGTAGAAACAAAACAAAAATCCTGGTATAGTCCGGAAAATATTGTAGATCTCGAAATTACTCTCTACCCCATCTTTGTGCATGGGCTGGGTGTTTAAAAAAATTAAGAATTTGTGAGCAAGTGCTTCAGTGTGTTTCAGTTTACTCTGGCTTTGGAAACATGGGTTTGAATCCCCATCCAAGTAACTTTTTCTCGTTCATGTTGAATTTTTTTACATTTTATGCTTAATTTCAATAATTTAAACATAAACAGGGTTCGCACGGGTGCTTGAAAACCTGGAAAACCCTTGAATTTGAAAATGCCATTTTCCAGACCTTGAAAGTCCTGGAATTTGTAGCGGTGCTTGAAAACCCTTGAATTTCCCTATGATAGTCAGTGGTAATACATTTTTTATAATAATAAAATCGAATAATGATTTTTGCGTGTATGTTAAAAAATATTTCGAAACCAAAAACGAGGGAATTTTCTTATATGGCATACAACTTGACATATTTGGTTGATACACGTTAAGCGCCTGGCCGGTGGTTCCAGATCCGGTCTCGCCCGTCCGCTTCTTATGATCTTGCGCCATCGCTCACGATTCCGTATTGGTGATATTCACAGCCGCGGTGGGCTTGACAATGACCGTGTACTTTGGTCCGTCTTGTCGTTGCTGGCGCCGGCTTGGCCGGCTTCCGTGCTGAAGCTTTTTCTTGTGGTAGTTGGGAAATCACTGCTCCTCATTGCTGCTGCCGTATTCGTCATTGCAGTTGCTTCTTTCCATGTCCTCTTCTTTTGCCTCGATAATGACGTCTTCCTTTGTCAAGTATTCCCCTTTACGCTTCTTTGACACCGAAGATTCCCGTATTCCCCGGGTTTCTCCATCGCTGGCTTTGCCTAGCGGATTCCCGGCTTCTATCTCCATTCTCGAAGTTTCCGCCGTAATGATAGTTGGGCCGCCGCTTATGGAAGCCGCGATTGATCCGTTGACTTGACTCGAGCTCACGATGTCGTCGGGTACCGACCCCGTGGACGATGCTTTGCCTCCTCCGGCTAGGCCTAGTACTGGCGGCCGCTGGAACAACCTGCCGCCATCACCGGTAGTCGTAATTATTGGTTTATGAATCACAGTTCTCTCACCCGATTTTGAAGAGTCGGTTATCAGCGAGATCCTTGAAGTTTCCAATCCTTCGTAGAAACTTTCGACGCCAAAAGAAGCGCCAGAAAAACTGAAAAAATATAGCTGATTCGCCCCACAGCGCCGTCCACCCCCGGACGCCTATGCGCGCGCCGCCATTTTCCTCATTTGCGTAGTGTTTGCTATTATAGCCCTGGTTTCCTTGTTTTGAGTCTGCTTTACGCAGCACATAGTGGACGTTGTTTCAGCTGTGCGCGATGCCCGGAAAGTGCAACTTCCAGCTGAAAATTTGGAATTATTCGCGGGTTCTAATTTTTGCGACTCGAATGTAGCTTCGAAGTGTTGATATTGTGCCCAAATTGTTCGCAGGACTTGTTTTTCATGAATCGTGGGCAATTCGCGACAATTAAGTCATTTACAGTATTGAAGGGGTCCTTTAAAATATCTTTCCAGGTCCTAAAAAGTCCTTAAAAACCCTTGAATTGTTTTTTTTGAAGCCTGTACGAACCCTGATAAAATTCCTTGTTACTAATTTTTATATAAAAAAAAAAATTGGGAGATAATAATTGAACAGTACAATAGAAACTCAAAAATATGTTTTAAAAATAATGTGAAAAAAAAAACAACTTGTTGCTTGGGAAATTGTATGATCCAAACTTAACTCTTTCCTTACCATGGGAAAACTGACCATTTATATAAAAATAGTCTGCATTCTTTTTTTTTTTAAACATATGCTTCTAAATTTTGTTGGACTATATCAAACTGTAGCACTATACTTCGTTTCACCTTATGTGCGAGTGAATGCAAAGCTGGAAGCGCGAGCACGAAAGCTCTGTGCGTTCAGGCTTTGCTCGAGCGCGCGAGCTGGGTAGAAACGCAAAAGCGCTGGTCTCGCACTTCTAGCTTTGGCTTCGCTCGCAGCAAAAGCGAAACGAAGCATATAAATGCTCTTTTTAATTCCGTAACTATGAAGTAGGAGTTTAATAAATTATGCACGATTTAATTTCTGAAAACCAAGAGTTTTGACCAAGGTGCAAGAAGAGGCCTTGAGGTCCAAAGCACGTATCGACGCAAGGGGAAACGACGGGACTGTGAGACACTTAGGTGCGAAGTTCAGAAGCTGTCAACAGTGTCAACAGCGCATTCCACACTTAACTGATGACGACTGGCACGAAAACAGAACAAAAAATCTGTTGGAGATGCAAAATCGACCAAAGAGAGAAACCAAGACGTTGATGATGATGTGTAGCAAAAACAAAATGCATAGCATAGCACGCCTGGCGGATGATTCGGCAGCGCTAAAATGATGCTGCCACACCTATCCAATTTATCTGAAACATAGAACCAAGCCAGCTGTCAAGCCAGTGAAAAATCCAAGATGGCAGCCCTCCTGCGGCTGCCACTCGCAACTATTTTAGTGTGAACAATGGAACTTCCGGACTGCAAACTGTCCGAAAAAATTGGTCGTTAATATGTATTATTTCGATTGGGTGAGTCACGATTCCTCGTCGATGTCCGAAGTAACGAGCAAGTCCAAAATTTCAGCATCCGAAAAATCTGTCGGAGACAATGAAAAATCACGAAAAAAATCAAGTTTTGGGAAACCACTTTTTAAGGTTGTATATTCCATGCAATACCTCCTGTAATTACCAGCATGTTTTTCACCAAGAAAATAGGTTAAAAAATATATATATTTACGAGGTCTCGGCAGTTTCCTAACCTCGATCAAGCCGCAAACTCGAGCCAGACTGAGCAATTGCCGCCCGCGTTCAACTTGGTAGACGGCCGCCGTCTTGGCCTTGTTTTGAAGAGACTTCTTTTTTTTTGCCGTCCTTCAAAGTGGTGTCCGCCACATAGTTTCGGTGTGATCGGCGTCTTTCCGCCTCGCGATTGGCCAAAGCGCACGCTCTAACTACCGTTGGCCACAACGCTTGCTCTTCCTCCATTGCCATGGCTACCACAGACTCGTGCAGCTCGCATTGCCTGCTGCGGCCACTTGCTTACTTCTGCACTTTGTCAACTCTGCCTCGCTTTTCACCATATTTACAATCGTTTGGAGCACTTCGTTTTAGTAGGTTCGCATACTTTGCTCGTGTGTTTCATGGCCGCACGCTATGCAGAAAATGAAGTGTGAAAAAGTTCCTTCGCACAACAAACATCGGAGGCCCGCCTCTGCGCAGCGGGCTACCGATGCTCATCACGTCGCCCGCCGCGGTTGGCGTCGGTGGCCAATAATGACCAGACGCTACAAAAAAACGTGCCACATAAACGGAAAAAAAAAGAAAAGAAAACTGCAGAAACGAAAAAGGCACGTTTTTTATTTATTTTTTATTGCTTTAGAGCTACACACTCAAAGTGCTTGCTTGAGTCACCCGAGAGCAACTGTCAGTCACGTTTCTATTTTGCAACTGCGAGTACGCGAACATACCGCTTCTGGCACTGACACACTAACCACTAAAATTTACTCAACCTCGTGGATGCGGGTGGGGTGATGTCTACCCACATCCAGCGTTTCTCTATTTGTAACGACACGAGACACGACCCACTGGAGTAACTCGCACTTGCTATAGCAAACGCCTCCCGAGTGGCCTCACTGGCCCCACGATTGATGCGAAAGCCTTCTCGATCGAGGCAGAAATACTCAGTTTTTAATTTACTGCCAAGGCAATGGGTCGCCGTACTCTTACTATAGAACAATAATGAAGCACGCCCACGTACATAGCGCGAGAACTTCGCTTGCGTCGATCGCAACCGTCGGCGGGAATGTGGGCGTTTGTACCGCTTCGATCGTCGGACAGCTCGTCTGCTCGTCTGTCGGCTTGCAACAATGCCGCATTCATCCGATACTTTTGCCGTAACTTTCTGTCGTGCGGTACCACCGAAGAAATAGGCGGCGTAACAGTCACGACTGTGACGGAAGCGGTAGCGTAAAATATCGAAACCGAAATGCGGCGAGACTGCAGATGGAGCACTTGTTGAGCGCTCCCCATTTGCGAGGAGCGAGTTCTGTCAGCTCACTGCCAAGAAACGTATCATGCGATCGAAAGTTGGCAAAATGTTGAACATACTTCCCGGGAAATCGTATTATCCGGAAATGCATAAATTGGTAAAACAACGGTGCAACTCTATAGAACATTTCCCGTGGTCCAAATTACAAACGTATAAGCCGGGAAATCGTTACTTGAGAATGTATCACCGAGGTTCTACTGTATTTTCCAAGCTCGTATCAGGAGAGAAATCAGTTTTTCTCAATGTTATTACGAAACATGAGTAATATGTCAAAATAAATAAATAATACAGTTTGAATATGCATTGTTTTATTTATACAAACAAGTCACCAGTGTACAGAAGGTTGGATTGAAAGATAGTGTAAGAGCTCACTTGGTGATTTCAGTTTTCCTTTAATTTTTGTTGACATGCATATTCATGTGCATCTGCTGTATATCTATCCCAATAGTAGACCTGTCAGGCTTTTGGACATATCTTATGGACATATCTGGGGGACATATCTCAACATCAAAGCTTCCATGTGCAAAGCATGCTAATGTCTGCATGGAGTTTTGTAGCTTGGGATAGAAAGCGAGTTTCGTACCAATAAACAATGAGGTCGACACTTGTGTTCTGGTGGCTCGCTTATAGCATGCAGGTCATGTTAAAATGCATCCTGTGCATGCATGCATGTCGTCGATCATGCAAGTTCTAATAAAGGTATTTAACAGTCAAACGGCTAACTCACAAAAATCTTCCGAAACAAATCCGGAATTGCTCCCAAATTCCATAACGTCTTCTTTGTCAAACACCGTGCATTTCGGGAGTGCTGTGCCTGTTTTCTGGTAATTCTTTCACAACACTTCTCACGATAAATTTGTTTTCACTAACATGGCGGTGCTCTTAAAGACTATGGATGCAATATTTCTTGCCTGATGGCATTTAACGATCATCGTGAAAAGCTTGCCGACAGTCTGCTGAAGAGGTGCTGGAAGCTCTGCGTCAGAAGTGTTCGGCTTTCAAGTGTTTCCTGAGCACCCAAGAGTGGCTCAGGTGAACTCCTTAGGGGGTCGGTGGCCGAGTGGGCTAGCGCACGCCAGCTCAGAGCACGTGGAGCGAAAGCTCGCGCTGCAGAACCCAGGGATCCTGGGTTCAATCCCCACCCCTGCCCGTTTCGATCTGGATGAGCATCGTACCGGCGTGCGGTTGTGTATCACTACTGCATGGTGCACGTTAGAGCCACTAAACAAGCTACACTTCAGAGTAACGACACTTGGCCATATTGTGGCTTAAAATCATGGTTGCCAGTTATCTGAAGCTTTATCTGAAATCACAGGAAACGCTTTTCCGTCCCCCACAAAAGTTTAAACAGTCTGCGACAGAGAAAAGCAATATTACATGAGCTTCCTTACACCGAATCAAATGCTGAGGAAGTCGCACTTTTGAATCATGACGATCTGCAGTTGCGTCTGCTCTGCACAAGCCCCAATATGGTGGCGCCCACAACAATGTCGGGGAACGGAGTGCCGATACTCTAAGCGCAGCTCATTTAGTGGCTCTAGTGCACATTAAAGACCCCAGGCTGGCGGTTGTACTGCACTGGCTAAATTGCTCATCTACAGCGAGTGACTCGTCGCAACTTTAAAATGGCTGACCAACGACTCGCTGTATAAATATCCACACAACCCCAATTATTATTATTGAGCTCCTTATCAATATTGCCTTTGAAAAAATAATTTCTTTGTTTAAAGAGTATCACTCTAATAGCTTTTGTTTTGTTGCTGCCACGAGACATCCGACAACAAAAGAAAAAATGGTGGAATGCACTTTCCGAATATGGGGGAAAATCGGGTTTAACTCGATTGCCAGAAAACATGTTCGGGGTGTAAACATCGGGAAATATTGGGTTCTACCTGAAAACGAATGACCCTATTTAGATGCTGTTGCATCTTTGGAGAAATATGCAGTTTATTTATTCTTCATGGGTTTTTAACATCTGTTATTTGCACCTCCATGTTGGTTCGCTTGGCTGTGGTGGTGTTCCTTTTGTTTTTTTATCCCGACCTTTCTCAGCGATTACCGTAATATCGTGAGAGATAGCCCACCTAAAATCGAAAGCAAATCTAGTGAAAATAAGGAGTAAGCTAATTTTCAATGTGCAGTTGAAAAAAGTTGAAAGAATGCTAGGTTTAAATTCTGTGACCTGCCAAACTTGTGATTGCAGCGAGGAGCGATGAACTAAAGACGACTGCCCTTCCTTGTCGGCAATGTTTGGATATCTCCCCCGTGGCTAAGTAAGACCATTTTTACCGAGCTCACCATTGGCCAGGGCCCTGCAGTTACTAAAAGTGGGCTGTCTTTCGGTGTTTTTAAAAAAATAGCAAATCGTGCCAAAAATATTGATGGGTTATCTTTTGGGGAGTGCGGCGTCTCTTGGGATATTATAATAACTCACAAACAAGTTTTTTTTTAGTGCCTACATATAACACATACTGTATTTACTTGCATAATGAACAAACTTTTTATTCTGAAAAAATGACTCATATTTGGGGGTGCGTTTATTCCCCGGGATAAAATTTTTGCATTTACACATACTGCACAAATGTCATTTTAGGTGCCAGTATGACTTTACACTGACGGAGGTGCACCCACGGCCATTCGTGGGCGCGCCACAGTAACCATGCTCATGAATTGCAAACCTTTTTAGGGTGCTTTCGGCGTGCCTTTTGCTAAAGGAAAAGTGCCCTACGAAGCTCACCCTGCACGGAGAGCGACACGACCGTTCTTAGGCCTAACTACTTTCACGAATTTACTGTCCGAAAGCGAACGACAGACGACTGTGTGTTTGTTGAAATTAATGCATCCGATGGGCAAAGGATGTCTGGGGCTGGGCAATTGCTTGACCCCAGCTTCGTTAGGTGTGCGCACTGCTTGGTTTGACGGTTGATCCGTTCCGCAACCATGCACTTGCAGCCATTATGAGAGCGGCTTGGCTTGGCCTGGCCGCTTGGCGGCAAAAGAAAATTGGCTTGGTGGGCTTGGGGGCGAGCCGGCTAGCTAAATTGGACGCAGTTCGAGAATCGCAGAGACGGAAATGGGAGGTGCGTTCATTACGCGAGGGAAAACAGAAGTCCAAATATCTATGCCCATAATGCAAATAAATACAATATGTAAAAAAAATTTTTTAGTTAGGAACAATTTTGAAGCATGCTTTTATTTAGAGACGTCGGCCCCAAAAGAAAGCACCATTTTTTTTTGTGATACTCGCATATTGCAACAGAAATATGGTGCCAAAGCTTTTTCCTGGAAAAGTTTAATTTGCAAAACACACGCTCTATCCAAGCCCTCAAAAAATATTTTAATGGATGATGCGTTTTATGGGGCATTTTCTACGAGAAAATTGTCACTAACTAGTGACACGCCGGGAGCCTTACACTTGTTTAGGTCATATATAAAAGTAATATGTAGGGTGCCTGAAGTCACTACGAAATGGACCGTACAAATCGACGCCTACACAAAGCACTCTAAACTTTTCGTCAAAGGTGCATTTCACAGGTGCGTTTTTTTTGTAAAATTACAAAGCGTAGCTCTCTTTCTGTAAAAAAAATTACACCATCTTCCCGAGGGGAACCATGGGGTGATGCGGAGCATCGTGTTGGTTCCGAGGAAAGAGTCAGTTGCGTGCTGACGTCGAGAGATGGCGCCACCCACTGCCCTAGCGTTACCCCCTACTCGAGCCTTCGTCGCGGCTCGCGGCAGAGAAACTTGGAACGCCGCCGCTCGCCGTTTATTCTTTTTCACACTTGAAGGAGAGGAGAATAGAGGAGGACAGTTGCGCGCACGGGCGTGTGGCCCTGAACAGTGCCTGTACTGCACGAGCGCGCCTGCTTGGCAGGGACGCTGGAAGCCCGGAGCTCGCGCTTGTAGCATCGGCTGCGTCTGGACCCAAGCTGAAACGAAGTATAGAGAGAGAGAGCGGAGAGAGTAACGCGCAGCTGTTGGAGAGAGGGAAGGAGGAGAGTTGCACGTGTGTAGTATGAGGTATGAGTGCGGACTACAAGGCCGCGGGACACAGACCCGAGCAAGAGATGCTCCGCATCTAAAAAATAAGGCCAAAAAGCTTGCCAGTGTCAACGGCGGGTGGCGACGCAGACGACCGAGTCGAGCGGCGGGGCACGTTTGGCACACGTATTGATAGATGACATCGGGAGCAGCGTCGGAAGGTGTAGCCGACCAGCTAAAGAAAGCAGACGACACGCAGACGAAATCTCGGCAGCAAAAACGCTGTCGTTATGCAACCGCGTTTTTAGATGCGGAGCATCTCTTGCTCGGGTCTATGTCCCGCGGCCTTGTAGTCCGCACTCGCACTACGCACGCGCAACTCTCCTCCTTCCCTCTCTCCAACAGCTGCGCGTTACTTTCTCCGCTCTCTCTCTATCAGCTGCGTGCACTGCGCGTGCGTTCGCTTCTACTCACACCACGCGCGCACGCGCAACTCTCCTCCTCTAGTCTCCTCTCCTTCAAGTGTGAAAAAAAAATAAACGGCGCAGCGTTCCAAGTTTCTCTGCCGCGAGCCGCGACGAAGGCTCGCGTAGGGGGTAACGCTAGGGCAGTCGGTGGCGCCATCTCTCGACGTCAGCACGCAACTGACTCTTTCCTCGGAACCAACACGATGCTCCGCATCACCCCATGGTTCCCCTCGGGAAGATGGTGTAATTTTTTTTTTTTTAACTTCAAGGTTTGCTTTTATTGTTTGCATTTATTTTTAAACCAAAGGTACACTACAAAAAGATTATCTTAATTTTAGTAAATCACGATCGTCGCGAGCAGTTTTGATAAGGAGCTAGCGCCATCCACCTATCAATATGCACACCAAACGTGCCTTGCCACTCGACTCAGTCGTGTGCGTCACCGCACGCCGTTGACCCTGGCAAGATTTTGGCCCTATTTTTTAAAGATAGGAAGCTGCACTTTGTAATTTTACAAGAAAAAAACGGAACTGTAAAATACACCTTGGACGAAAAGTTTAGATTGCTTCGTGTAGGAGTCGATTTTTATGTTTTATCTTAGATCGAACCTGGTGACTTCAAACACCCTATATAAAGTTTGAGCCCTGAGCGGGTCTCGAACCTGGGTGGTGCTTTGACAGTTGGACACCACAGCCACTGAGCTACTAGCGCAGTCGGTCTGGAGGGGTCAGTCTTTTTATTTCAATGCAAAAGTGCGGCGACAGCACAGTTCTGGATGAGAGAGAAAAAATAGTTAATGAGAATAATGTCAAATCCAGCAGAAACGACACACAGAGTGTGGTTTGTGCAGGACACATTCTTTGTGGTCTTTGTCAGCACGATCGAGCCCATATAACTTTTTTTAAGTTCATTGTTTTTTTTTATTACTGCAAAATGCGCTTGGGGTGCTGGGGCAAAACACGACTGTTACCGAGTGCTCGGTGACCTCTTCCTTCCCATTCTGCAGAGGAGTATGTGACCTGCCACACCTGCCGATCGCCGGACACGATCCTGCAGAAGGACACGCGGCTCTTCTTCCTCCAGTGCGAGAAGTGCGGCTCGAGGTGCTCGGTGGTGAGCATCAAGTCCGGCTTCCAGGCGGTGACCGGCAAGCGCGCCGCCATCCGCGCCAAGACCGCCTGAGTTCACCCTTTCTATCCCAGAGACAAATAAAGTTTTGGATTTCATCCCTCGTTTGTCGACGCCCTGGCCCCCCTCTAGAACGCTCGTCCCAGTAGGACGTCGAAGACGCCTTTGCGGCAACGGTGCATTTGGCACGAGTGCATCACTGGGACTGCACGCGGCTTTCGGGAGTGAGGAAAAAAGTATAAACATTACAAATTACGGTACTATTGTTGTGCATATTTTGGACAGTACAATACATCTCGTACAGGCAACTGGGGGCGATGCGGCCGTTTTTCCTACTACCACACAAACTAATTTGCAGTAATTGTTTGTCCTCTAAAAAATAAAACATGCCTGCGTACGTGTATCAACTATATCATTAGTTCACGAGAAGCTATATTTATGGAAAACAACCCTGTTCCACGAGCACTTCAAGGGCCTTCAGACCCATGGCCTTTGAAACATCTGCCAACCAGCGCATGCACAGTTGGCACGCGCAAAGTCGAGGTCGCGAGCTAATTTGCCGACCGACCAGAGGTTTTTGATATAAATGCCATTTGAAATGCCCACAAAGCGGGCTGTAATATTCATCTTACCTCAGAAACATGCAAAGAACAGAATACCAGCTTCGGAAACACTTTCGCCGCCGCTTCACCGACTCCTCGCCGGTAGCTTTCGGGATTTGTGACCTAATTATAAAGGTAGAAGTGACAAACACGCTTGGAAAAGGTGCGGAAGCACGTCGGTATCGGCCTAACCCAGTTTGTTGTACACCGGGTAAACAAGGTCTTGCTCCTCGAAGTGCTTGCGGCATACAACGGCCGACGTTGACGGTGCCTTTCACATCCTATAGTTTTGATTGCCTAGGCTCTCTTTAACCTCGGTATCTTAGGGTAGTCAAAGCTGATACCGGCGAATCTGTCTAGCTACGAAAGAAAAATATTTTACCGATCAAAGCATAAGGATTTATTCCGTACGACACGCCCGTCTACAAAGCTGATATGCACGAAGACGTCGCCGAGTCGTCGCTCGAAGATAGAACACTGTACTCGAAGACATTGCTAGCCTTACAAACACGAATTGGTTAGAGCTTAAAAAATGCGCAAACGTCAATTGAATTCGTTTTTTTGTGCAAAGTGCGACGTGCACGTGTTTCGTCTGCTTCCCACAACCCAAAAAGAAAAAAAAAAAACGCGGCTCGGGTGTAGTTACAGGCGTGACTTCTACATTTCTTCTTCCTCTCCCAGCTCAGTTCCCGTTTCGGTTTTGAGCAGTTAGGTTGATTTTATTAAAAATATACATGACGCTGTAGCAAAATAATTACTGGGTCTTCTGACACCATACTAAATTGCCTGGCAAAAAAACAATTTTTTAATTTTCTTTTTGTGGGGGGGAAGGGGGTTGTTAGTAAGAGGGCATAGTACCTCCAAACGCCAGAAAGAATACATGTAGGTTGTCGACGTTTTCAAAAAATTCCTACATAGAGAACCGCTTCTGTGCTTTGCTTAAAACTTTTACGATAGAGAGATTAATACTTAATTGGTGCATTGCTGCAGATCATATTTCAGTACTTAGTACATACTATATATATATATATATATATATATATATATATATATATATATATATATATATATATATATATAATGTGAAATCGACTAAAACCGGTTGTTTTGACACTTTTCGGTTCAGCGTTTTACTACAGTAGTTTTACATAACCTACCGTGTTCTCAGCATTTGCTATACAATTTAATATGGAATCGATTTGTATAAAAGTATTTAGCGTGGGTTAATCCATTTTGGAACTACAGCAATATTTCCGAAAGTAAGTATTCAACTATTTTTTATGTGCTTTACATTTGGTTTTCCCGCTAGATTTGGCCGCTCTGTGATCTCGCCGCCGTAACGCGAGTGAGCCAATCAGCCCGCGGCGCAGAGCGAGAGGCGTAAGCGCATGCGGGTAAACTCCCTGCTGCTCTCAGATGAGCGGGGAGGGCCGCCATTTTCGTTCATTCGCCCGGTGGAATGCATGGGATCAACATCCAAATTTCGGGTCTTTCCTTTTGGCAGGCTATGGCAAGAAAGATAAGATCGACCAAAGGGTGGCTGGTCGACATTTTTAAATCAACTGATGTTTTTATATGCTATTGTCTAGTGTCTGGTATGAACGAATCCAAACTTAGGTTTGACCTGAAAAAATATTTGGGGACAGAAAAAATCGTAAGGCATGAAGAGGTGGACAGTTACGTAAAGGGATCCTGCAACAGCGTTTTGACTGATTTTTAATTTGCACCGAACCTAAGCGCACTGAACGTAGTAACTTAATGAAACTTTCTTTTCGCAAAATTCGCTTTATTTTAAAAGTTATAGGAAAATTAGAATTACAAAAACAAGCAAAAAATAACCGCTTTCATGACGTCGTAGGTCCTGGCTTGAGTGGCCGTGAACTAGAGGAGGTATAGTGAGCTCATCGAGCGCTCACGGCTGCCGCACTTCGTGTCGACGGCTCGAGAGGGCGCCACTAAACCGTGTGTTGGATAGGCTGTATGAAGCGGGCGGCCAGGGCGACTCGCATTGCATTTGCTGCGCGATTAAAGACTATTTCGGCATAACACTTCATTGGCCACAAACGACAGCAAACACGGGGTAAAGACCAGTACAGGACGGGAGCCACTTCGCGCTGCCATACCGCCAAATGGCCTTTGTACGCTCCGGGACCTTTCTACGCTCGCCGTTCATCGGCGCCTCATCCCACTAGCCCTTTCTAATATGCGCCGCTTTTTCCGCTGCTTGGTGGCGGGTATGTCGACGGGTCATTTCTTGTTTCCGTACTTTATAAACTGCATTTGTTTCTTTTCTGATCTAAAATACTGAACAAAAACTACTTTCATACATATTTGAAACGGTTCGCGACACTTATATTTTGTATCTCGACTAAAAAAAAAGCTTTTAGCGGCTCTGACCAGTAGTAAGCCCAGGACCTAAGACGTCACATTTTGCGCGCTTTCGGTACCGCGGGTCGCTCTCGTCGGTGGAGGAGGTTTCCGCGTCGTCCGGTTAAAATATGACGCACTGATATTTAGTGACTCTCTCCGTGCCCGCTGGCTTGCCCGAACCCCAAGGGACGTGGAAACCGCAAAAAAGGTAGACGCTTAAATATGATTGCATTAACGCGCACTGATGGAGGGGGCACGTTTGAGAGTGAATAACTAAAACGATAACATTAGGAGAATTCTAATACATTTTAGACGCAAACTATGGGTACAGCTTGCTTGTAATACAAACTAATAATCTTTATTTAAATTTCATTTATTTTGTCTAAAAACTGCCAAACATACCTGCTCGAATGATAAATTTCAAAATTTGGAGGCCTGTATCTCATGAAATAATTTAATAATTATTATATAATTTTCAGATAGTATTCTACTTATATGTGGCTATTATTTAAAGAAATAAATAAGGTCTGAGTGATACTGATACGATAGTCAGGATATATTTAGGCAAACATGGGGAAAAAAATCAAGCAACGAAAAATTCCGATGCAATTAAAAAAAAAACACCACCTTCGATTTTTTTTAAAATTTGGGTACCTTGTTATACTCTATTTCGGCATTCATTTCTATTAAAAACATGTTGGATCATTTTATTGAGAAAAAGAAACAACTCCCCAAAGTAGGGTCCTTTTTCAAAGACTACACTTAGCACAGTGTCCTATACAAGAAGTGACTCTGAGTTCCAGTTTCATGAAACTAACAGACATATTTTATATATTTTTATTCAAATGAGGCCATTGATAACCATAGAAATCGTTCACATACTAAAATTGAGGAGAAACTACTTTGTACAAAGAGCTATCATATTACGAAATGGTGGTCCGAGAAAAGATCCTGCAGCCATCGGCCACTGGGGACTTCGTTTACTTTATTTTCCTACGGCACTGTATACTCCTCTCTCTTACCCTCTATCTCCATCTCTCTCTCTTATATATATCCCTGACTTTTATCTAGAATAAAAACATATTCAAACATTCCCTTTGTGCGTGATAGTGTTCTGTGGCTAGCAACTGTCATTTCCTCGCGAAGATCACGACTATGGCGCAATAGTTGACGGAAGTAGCAGGCGACACTCGTCGCTGGTTCTGGCAAAGCGGCCGATACAATCTTTTTTCGCATTTCCCCGCTAGCTGTCAAAGATGAGGGAGTTTGCTTCAACCAGCAAAGTATGGCCGCCGATGCCCGTTTACTGAGCAGTCGTGCCTGTCGCCATCCCACTCGCTGGCTTCGCGGGCGATAATATCAGGCACAAAGAGGCACACTGACAGACAGCAGAACCCCCAAACACTCGTGCCCCACCTAAATACAATAAAGCGCAAACACTGTCACCATGTTAACCTAGGAAAGGTTAACATGGCGACAGTGTTTACGTTTTAGGCAAGGAAAAGCATGGCGTGTGGTTTGAGCCAGATCCTTACACGAGGTGCAAGGTGAGCCCTGAGAACCTGTCTGTTGCCCTAGAGTACTTCACGAAAGACGAGCTACAATGTTCGCACCAAAGTCCCAACCAGAAGGACGTGATCTCTGTCATGCTCGACGGGGAGATAACGTTCGTGCCAAAGCGCTTCCTGACACGCTCAATCCGAGAGGCCTTTCAAGTGTACAAACACGAGCATCCTGATTCCGGCGTTGGGCTAGCGGAACTTTATTCCTTGCGCCCTAGATGGGTCAAATGAATTCCACACCAGGAAGTGTGCGTTTGTGTGCGCTGCGCCAATTATTACCTTTGTATTGCCGTCTGTAGAGAACGTTACAGGCTCAACATTCAACACTGGGGAAATGAACTCAGCATTTCTGTGCGACCCACTAACAAGTCTGTGTGACTGTGATCACTGCCCAAAAGGCCAGTCTCTTATTACACTCGAGGAACTTCATATCCCAGAGGATGAAGAGATTGTGCTTATAACATACGCCCCTTGGGGGGGGGAGAACATTAGATTCTGAGACTTTCCTAAAAGTCGTTCAAGTAACGGTTGAAAGTTGGATATTTCACAACCATATCCGACAAACGCAAGATAAAGCGATCTGCGATGAAAAGCAGCTGCATGCTACGCGGGAGCATTGTCTTTCATTTCGACTTTGCTGAAAACTGGACCATCGTGCTTCCTGACAAGGTTAAAGCATACCACTGAAACCTACAAACAGCGTTGCTATCATCAGTGAGGACCTGTGTGACGACGTCGCTCTCACGTGCTTGGCTCTATAGAAAGAGTGGGTTGAAGACAACGTTGCGGTATACTCGCACGTGACATACGTAAGTGTCGGGGCCGCCAGTCATTTTAAGAATCGCTACCAGCTTCACCAGCTTTGCACAGAATGATTGCCCACAAGCCCAGTGGTTATTTTCTGCATCTGGACATGGGAAAATGCATGCGACGGAGTTGGCGGACTCGTGAAGCACCATGGCACGCAGAGCAACCCTTCAGTCTTGGCACGCGTGGCGGCTGTGCAAGTCATCAACATAAGGGACCTCTGGCATATATGTAGGACGGACAGCCGGATCTGGTTAGAAGAAACTTTATTAAATGGGTACATCGAGGAAAGCCTTAGTGCATGTAAAGTGCCGAAATTTATGCCCCAAGGACTGCTCATTTTGATATGCAGGGTGATCTTATTTATCACAATTTTCTTCGCGGGGTATTGAACCTACTATTTTACTTGGTGATAGCTTATAATCTTTATCTGATCACCATATGAGAATCACGACACGTTATAGTCGCGCAGGATGAAATATCTCGGCTTGCCACGATCCATTCGTACACCGAGAGTATCGAAGCTCTTATAGTCCGGCGCGGTGGCACCGCTCACCTGTAATGGTTTGTCCCCAGAAATACATAAGTAACCCAAACAATTTAAGTGTTCTATCTTTATTTTGTGTGTGGAAGTAAAGTTATTTCTTTTATTTTAAGTATAAGTTATACCGGGAAGTAAAACTTCACACTGCATCATCCTTTCACTAATCACTAGTTTGTAATATGATACCTCTTTGTACGCTGTATGTAAAATGCTGTATATTGTTTCTCCTCACTCTTAGTGTGTGACTGAGGATAAAAATATATAAAAGATGTGTGTTAGTTTTCTGAAAGCGGAACTCAGTCACGTCTTGTATAGGGCACTGCTAAATGTAGGCTTTGAAAAAGGACCCTACTTTGGGGAGTTGTTTCTCTTTCTCAATAAAATGATGCAACATGTTTTTAATAGAAATGAATGCCGAAATAAAGTATAACAAGGTACCCAAATTTCAAAAAAAATCGAAGGCAATATATTTTTTTTATTCGCATTGGAATTTTTGCTTGTTTGATTTTTTCCCACGTTTGCCTAAATATATCCTGACTATCGTATCACTCTGACACCTTATTTTTTTTATATAATAGCCACATATAAGCAGAATACTATCTGAAAATTATATAATAATTATTAAATTATTTCATGAGATACAGGCCTCCAAATTTTGAAATGTATCGTTCGAGCAGGCATGTTTGGCAATTTTTAGAAAAATAGATAAAATTTAAATAAATATTATTAGTTTATATTACAAGCAAGCTGCACCCATAGTTTGCATCTAAAATGTATTAGAATTGTCCTAATGGTATCGTTTTAGTTATTCACTCTCACTAAAACGATACCATTAGGACAATTCTAATACATTTTAGATGCAAACTATGGGTGCAGCTTGTTTGTAATATAAACTAATAATATTTATTTAAATTTTATCTATTTTTCTAAAATATTGCCAAACATGCCTGCTCGAACGATACATTTCAAAATTTGGAGGCCTGTATCTCATGAAATAATTTAATAATTATTATATAATTTTCAGATAGTATTCTGCTTATATGTGGCTATTATATAAAAAAAAATAAGGTGTCAGAGTGATACGATAGTCAGGATATATTTAGGCAAACGTGGGAAAAAAAATCAAACAAGCAAAAATTCCAATGCAAATAAAAAAAAAAATATTGCCTTTGATTTTTTTGAAATTTGGGTACCTTGTTATACTTTATTTCGGCATTCATTTCTATTAAAAACATGTTGCCTCATTTTATTGAGAAAGAGAAACAACTCCCCAAATTAGGGTCCTTTTTCAAAGCCTACATTTAGCAGTGCCCTATACAAGACGTGACTGAGTTCCGCTTTTCAGAAAACTAACACACATCTTTTATATATTTTTATCCTCAGTCACACACTAAGAGTGAGGAGAAACAATATACAGCATTTTACATACAGCGTACAAAGAGCCTGGCGATTTTTCCTGTCCCCAAATATTTTTTTTCTGGTCAAAACTAAGTTTGAATTCGTTTATACCAGACACTAGACAATAGCCTATAAAAACATCAGTTGATTTAAAAATGTAGACCAGCCACCCTTTGGTCAATCTGATCTGAAATCACTCACCCCATAGTGCCATTCCTCGGTGGCTTAAAAAGCTAACGAACAAAGTTTCTCCATGTTTGAACGCAAACTTTTATTCAGGCGAAAAAGAAAGAAGACCGTAGCAGACGACGCGTGGCCTCAAGAGTGTTCTGCGCAGGGTAGGATGGGACATGACGTCAGCCGTGTAACCTCCACAAGCCATGCTCCCTTGTCGCCTCGCCTCTTTTTTTTTATTTTCCTCCTTGCCCTCCTCACTGATCGGGCCAACGTGGCCACAGCACGTGACCGTCGCGTGGTTGATGGTTGCGGGTAGCAGGGAGCGTGGTCCTATACTCTGTTTCACCTTGTGTTGTCTTGTACCACAGGAAAGGCTACAAGCGCGAGCTCCTTGCTCTAGGGCACATCTCGGCGGCGCAAGCTCTCGCGCACCAAGGGCAGTTGCCAACGGTATGAGCTCGCGCTTCTAGCCTTTGCTGCGGTACAACATAAAGTGAAACGGAGTATAGTGTGTTTCATTATCAGTCATCACAGCTAGAAACTGTGGCCCCTCGTCCAGTCGACCGATTCTACGCCTGCTGCGCTTCGTTATGTGCCCTCAACTATAAAGCAAATGCATTCTGTTTTCTACAGACCGTTGCCATCCTTAAAACGATAGTCTTCAACGTGGAACGTCAGCGCTGTAAAGGTTGCCTGTTGGCGTGTTTTGGGTAATGTACCTTGCATCTGCGTGCATCAGCGGAAGGGGCGGATCCAAGAAGGGGGGGGGGAGGGGGGCGATGGGGGCGGCCGCCCCCTACCCCCAAACTAAGTCGACCCCTCCCCCAAAAAAATAATAAAACCGATTAGCGGCTTGCCAGGTGGTAGAAGGCTCGGTACTCAAAGACGAGGGTTCAAAATAGGGTAGGTCGCACCCTAGCAGGCAGACTTTGTACTCTGAACTTGGAGAACCACTCCGTCGAGTGAAAGAATAGTATCCTTGTATCCTCACAATTCCCCCCCCCCCCCTCCCAAAACGGAGTTCTGGATCCGTCCCTGATCAGCGGGGAGTATTCTTTTTATCTCCTGGCCTCTAATTACTACAGTAGCCAAAGCAAGAATAAATTATATACACACATGATTGCGTAACTATTTCGACCCGACAGGTTGGACCAATACTTAGGCATTTTTACGGCAATGATTTCCGCGCCCGCCTGCAAATAATAGCTGCGCTCTCGTGTTATATCACGCTACAATACGTTTGGATTTTTCTTTTCGTTGCGACCGCTATGCAGGTCGTCCACTGGAATGTTTTATGCTGTCGTGACAAATGAAACCAGCTCAACTTGACTCGGGGTTGGGATATGTTTTATTGACAATCGGAAGTGCACGGAGCCCAGACAACGCACATTTTTTCCCATGGGTGCCCAAAGGATGTCACCTTTGGGATAAGAAGGACGTTCTTGGGAGCTCCCACAAGCATCCCAAATGAATGAATGAGCCTGGAAGCTCCCACGGACATTCCATGGACCTCCCACAGGTCCTTTTGGGGATGGCTATTGGACTCATTAGGGATGCCACATCTCATTTCATTTATTTCATTTCACTTATAAGAGCATTACATAAGGGATATTAAGGGGAAATTTAATTATGTACTGAATTTGAACATGAATGCAAGCTCGAGACACCTTTCATCATAGCAATTGATGCAACCGATATGAATCACAGTGATGTGACAATCAATTGCCATCGATGACGAAGGCACTGGTACTTGAAGCGATGCACCATGCATGTACGCTACAAGCATGTTTAGTGCAATCTAATGTTTGCTAATGAATAAAGTTTTATCCATATTTGAGATGTTGAACTCTTGTGGCAGTTATGCCAAAGATAGTTTATGTTGCAATGTACGTGTAACGCAGCTCAAACTTTTTATTTCAGAAATATTGGATCATGAAATGGTACAAAATGCACTTAACACTAGTAACATTATATTGTCACGAATAAAAACATAAACTTGAGTAATAAAATCATAAAATGAACGTTTAATGCGGCGAACTTGTACCGAGAAGCATAAAGTAACAAAGACCTTTAAACGGCGACGGAAGAACGACTGACTCAAGCAGCCATTCGAAGCCCCTTTTTTGGAAGCGCGTGGGTATCTAGAAGTTTCCGCGCTCAAAGAAACATGATTCTCTAGTCATCTGGAACATTACAGTCGTGCAAACAAAGGAAAGATAAAGGCACAAGCACTGGCGGGGATCAAACCCCAGCCAGCGGCGTGAGAGTCGAGCACGCTGCTGACTCAGCTATTCTCACGCGGCATTACTTCCGTTTTAAAAATCGCATCGTTCCGATGCAACACAAAATTAAATAGGCAACTCAAAGCAAGAAAAGGACAAACTACGGAGTCACTTAAAACGCAGATTTTCACAGCCCTATCGAAGATAGTTCAGTTCGAATCGGATGACGTGAATCACCGTCGGGTCGCGGAGGGCAGCGGGCGGCGTGACAATGTTCATGTTCCGTCGGGCGACGGCTCATTGGTGTTATGATCCACACTTCGTAGCCGGGCTGGAAGGGGCCGTCGGGGCGACAAAGATTGTACCGGCCATCGTCAGCAAGTGTGCGGCTTGAATCAAAATGCGGCCGAGCTGACGGACTTCTTCCGCTCGTTGAGCGACGAACCGAGCGTCGTCGTCCTGGCGCCCTAATCTGGACACTTGGCGAAAAAGTCGGCGAGAAATCTGATGGCTCTGATTGGCCGGCGCCAAGGTCAAGTGCAGTGTTGGCCAATCACGGCCGCCAGATTTCTGGCCGACTTTTTCGCCAAGTGTCCAAATTAGGGCTCCTGTCTGTCTTCGTGGTCGACATCCCACTCGTCATCGGCATCGTCATGGGGTTCGTCATCAAGGTAGTCGTTAATCGGGGTTGTCATTGAAGTCATTTTTCGTTTCATCGTCGGCGTCGTCGTTGAAGTCGTCATCATGTTATCGTCGAGGTCGTAGCCAGGGTCTTTGTCGAGTGCATCCGGGTCGTTTTCGAAGCCATAGTTGAGGTCGTCGTTGATGTCCTTGTCATCTGGTCATGAACGAAGTCATAGTTGAGGTTGTCGTGTATGTCACAGTCTCTAGTTATCTGGAACATTCCAGATGACTAGAGAATCATGGCGTTTGTTCGATCGCGGAAACTTCTAGATACCCACGCGCTTACAAAAAGAGCGTCGAATGGCTGCTTGAGTCAATCGCTTTTCCGTCGCCGTCAAAGTAAGTACGGTCTTTGTTACTTTATGTTTTTCAGTACAAGTTCGCCGCATTAAACGTTAATTTTATGTTTTATTAATCAAGTTTATGTTTTATTAGTGACAATATAGTATTAGTAGATATGATAAATACTGACACTCATTGTAAAAATAATAAATGACCAGCTGTCAGTAGTTTAACAAAGCCTGGGTGAACTGTTAATTAAAATTGAAATAACATCTTCATTAAAAAAAAGTCTTTAATTGTCCTCGCCTTCCTCCGGTACCATCCCCGCAGCTTCCCTAGAAGGCAAGTGGAAAATACCTATAAGCGGTTGTATTTTGCTCAGTTATCCCGAAGGAAAAATCCATCAATGTAACGCTGTCTGGCAGTCGATGTTTTCTAGTGAACACCTGTCTGTGCCTGATTGTACGTCAAGCACGTCTGATTGGCCAACAAGTTACTCTGACCGACAGTCAAACTCCAGTCAGACTCCGCTTGTCGGCTGGTGGCAGTCGGCCGCCGCGAAATGCCGTTAAGATTTTTTGGTGGCGATTCTGACTGTACATCGATTGTCTCTGACTGTACGTCAAAAAGCTTTGACGTGCAGACAGACGTACGGTCAAAGGACGTAAAGTTCGTTCGGATACCACTATTTTGTCAAATCTATGAATACAAAAAATAATCTATGCACGAGAAAACGATTTTGGAACGTGAGCCCATAAAACCGCTGATGTTAGAGATATGACAAGCAGGGCACCCGAGAACCCTGATCAGCAGCCCGCCGAAACGCCGAACATGCCGAGCACACCAAACGCGCCACTTTCGCTTCGCCCATAGAAGCTTCGCCGAGCTTCCATGAACGATCGCTCTCAACTCGTTTTGTTGGCGCGCTTGTGCCACCCAGTCGATCCAGCCCGGGCTCTACAATGTCTTATGTTTTAGTAGAATTTCTCCTCGACAAGACCCAGTCTGTTGTGAGTTCCGACTAAGTAAGGAACTTTAGCGGTGTAGTTGAAGCCGACAAGGTGTACCACTAATATTAAACAGCGCACAAAACGTTGGCGGATAAGAAAAGTCCGCAATTCTGAGGCAGTGGTGTGGTCACTGCGGTTAGAGAATTACGGTCATCATGAGATTTTTAGTGTGGATGTTTAAGATCTTTTATTCCATCCCCCATCCACCACTGCTTGCCGCGGTTCAATCGCGTATTGAAAGCAACGGAGAGCTCGCATTTCGAAATGCTACAGGCATCTCCATCGAGGACTTCCTAGAGCTTTTAATTTACTACCTTAAGTCAACGTACATCGGGTGGAAGGACGATTTTTACCTACAAAAGTCCGGTGTATGTATTGGGTCATGCGTTGCCCCTGTTCTTAGCGACATCTTCCTGTCCAGGGTTGATCGAAGTATCCATGATTCCCTCAGTACCCTGCCTGTACGAAAAGTATTTCGATATGTTGATGATTTTTTTATTGTGTACGAGAAAGGGGTGGGAGGTTATGGAGTACATCAGGTGGTCGAAACATTCGTTAAGTGTGGTTCGGGACTAAAGTTCACGTTTGAGGAACCCAAGGATGGGACACTGCAATTTTTGGATCTATCGCTATCGGCTCAAGCCAACCACTTACGCTGGTCCTACTCTCCCCGGTCAAAAAAAGCCATTCTGCCCTACACATCCTCCCACTTTAAGATTGTGAAAAGGGGCATAGCCATGTCCATTCTAGGCTCGGCCTTGGAAAAATCATGTTTCCATACCGTGAAGGCCAGTTGTTGCTCTCAACTTGAACGCCTTAAGGCATCTGGTTACCCTCACGCAGTTTTAATAGAAGTTAAGGGGTCTTTGTTGAGGAAGGTTAAAGGGGAGAGTAGCAGCAGGCAAAATATACAAAAGAAGCGCCCGGTCGTAGTACCGTACCTGCATAAATTGTCTCACAATTTAAAGCAAATCGCAAACAGGTATGATGTCCCCGTGGTGTTTTCGGCCCCCTACGTTTATCCAAGATCTGCGGAAAAGTGGGGTCCGTCCTCGACAATCGATTACAAGCCGTGTGCCACAAGAGGCACAAGAACAAGTTTGTTACCTGCACGGACGGCGTGGTCTACAAGATCCCTCTGACGTGACGGAACGATGCGTCAACGACAGGCTTGGAGAACACTTCTATTCACTTCAAGCCACGGTAGGCGGGCACTTGCCGACACACTGTCGCTCTTGCCAGTGCGCACCGACTTTTGGTGAAACAACTGTTCTTGGTAGATTTAAAGATCGGACTACTCGAGAAATCTACGAGGCTTTTCAAATTCAAAAACTAGGGCAGCAATGCGTCAGCCAGCCGTCCCTGTCGCTGAGTGCAAAGGAGGTGTCTTTTTTGGACAACGCCTATGCGCAGTAACTTTGGCCGGCCAGGGGTGAAAGTACCGTTTTTTTTAAATTTTTCCATTCTTTTTTTAATTTTTATTTTTTTCATTTTCTTTCTATTTTTAAATTTTTTCTTCTTTTTCTTTAATCTATCGATCTAGTTTGTACATATTTTCTTCCTTTTCTTCTTCTTATACCTTGTCTTCACGGGGGGTTCAATTTTCGTGGCTTCTTTCTCCTGCTTTTCTCTTCTGTCTAATTAAATCAGTTGGGAGTCAGCGCTCTTTCGTTCTACTGTCCTTTTCTCTTCCGCCGACGTTTTGTGCGCTGTTTAATATTAGTGATGTACCAACTAGCTCAAATTACCACTTTACTACAAGGTGTAGCAGGCCTCTGGGCCGGAGACGCGCGAACAAAAGGAGGGTTCTACGACGCGAAAGTACTCTACATGGCAGGTGAGTAGAACTGAAGTACGGCGATTGATTTACGAGTGCTTTGCATAAAATGCCGAAGGCTTAACTGCATATGCAGCCGAAGCATTCTTTTGAGCGATGCACTCATTGTCGGAACCTCGCGCTGCAACACTGAAATGCTCTTGACTCGGTCCGAGAGGTTTAGGCTAGAAAGTTTATACCTTTCTATCTGGTGTGGGCTATTGGCCTTACCGCTGTGTCGCAGCTCATTATTAATGTTTCACGAAGAGCGCAGACAAAAAGCATCTGCGAGCGTAGTTCAGATATGTCTGCTACTCGCTTTCGTCCTTGGAAGCCAGGGCTGTCTGTCGTAGCATGCATGCTTGCTCTCTAGCTTCAACGGAGTCGCATACGTTTTGCGAATTAAAGTGAATACGGTCGTCCCGAAAGGTTAAGACATCGAGGGCGTTTCTCTGAAACATGCTTTGGGTGCATGTGGGCCCGTTTGTAAACGAATGTCCCCGTACGAAAATGTCGGATCGGAGCGGTTCCAGTACGGATCCGCGCGGTTTTAAACTTGTGAACAGTTCCGATCCGCGCGATTCTGTGTGTAACCAGTCGGATCCAGTGAGACGCAGCGCACTGGAATCGCACGGTAATGGGTGAATCCGATCCGCTCCCCTTGTTCCAGTGGAGTCTGCTCCCAGCCAGCGGGCGCGCACATGCGTGACTGGAGGAGGGTGGGAGGGGTTTGGAAGTGTGTGTGTGTGGGGGGGGGGGGGGGGTCGGGGGTCGGCGGGGAACTTTCGCGGTCTCTCGCAGGTCACGTGTTAGGGACAGGCGCATCCGCAACGCGGGCGCTGCAGGCGGGCGTTCTCCGCGCGCGCCTGTCTTTGTCTGTTGCAGAGTTTAGTTTTTCTTCGCTCTCGTCGGACTGTCGGTCGGCGCTCGCCCGGCGGCGGCGTTCGCGCTGCGGGCGCACGGATACTGACGCGTCCATCGTTGCCCTGGGTGGATACCTACTGACCTCGGCTTTGAATCTTTATATAGTGTGAAGCTGCCGACCCATGGCATTTCGGCTCGGCATCTGGATGCGCTTGGCGCTGGTGTGCTTGGTGACAATGCTTGGACAACTCGGATACCGCCTGCCCGCCGGAACTTCCCGATGCACTCAACACCAGATACTGTGCTTGTGCGTGCTGTGTGTGTGTTCCGTGCACTGTGTTTGGTGACGACACGCGCCTTGCATTGTCTGTTGCAGTGGGCGGCAGCGCTTCGAGAGTTTAGGTTTTGCGCTCCCGTCGGTCTGCCGGCCGGCGCTCGCCCGGCGGCGACGTTCGCACTGCGGGCGCACGGATACTGACGCGCCTATCGTTGCCCTGGATGGATACCCACGGACCTCGAATTTGAATCTTTATAGGGCTGTGCGGCTGAAGTTTCGCCGCGCATACGCAGCGCCACTCCTCCCCTGGCGAGGCGCGCCGATACTTGTTAGAAGTATGAGGAGCAGACGACGCAGGAGGCTGGTGCGCTTGTCGTGCTGGATTCGCGCTTCGTAAAGTAATGTACCGAATGAATCAGGCAAATGCCACCTCGAAGGAAAAATCCATCAATGTAACGCTGTCTGGCAGTCGATGTTTTCTAGTGGACACCTGTCTGTGCCTGATTGTACGTCAAGCACGTCTGATTGGCCAACAAGTTACTCTGACCGACAGTCAAACTCCAGTCAGACTCCGCTTGTCGGCTTTCTGATGGTTTCCTGGTGGCAGTCGGCCGCCGCGAAATGCCGTCAAGATTTCTTGGTGGCGATTCTGACTGTACATCGATTGTCTCTGACTGTACGTCAAAAAGCTTTGACGTGCAGACAGACGTACGGTCAAAGGACGTAAAGTTCGTTCGGATACCACTATTTCGTCAAATCTATGAATACGAAAAATAACCTATGCACGAGAAAACGATTTCGGAACGTGAGCCCATAAAACCGCTGAGATGTTAGAGATATGACAAGCAGGGCACCCGACAACCCTGATCAGAAGCCCGCCGAAACTACCGAAACGCCTAACATGCCGAGTACGCCAAACGCGCCACTTTCTACTTTCGCCACTTTCGCTTCGCCCATAGAAGCTTCGCCGAGCTTCCATGAACGATCGCTCTCAACTCGTTTTGTTTGCGCGCTTGTGCCACCCTGTCGATCCAGCCCGGGCTCTACAATGTCTTATGTTTTAGTAGAATTTCTCCTCCACAAGACCCAGTACCCAGTCGTTTACATGAAAGCGACTTCAGCGCATCGACTCCACTCGTTCTTCGAACGAAGCCGACGCGGCAACGGTTACATGAATGCGGACTAGAAGGTGGCGCCACGCCGTGTCAAAGCTCGAAGTTATGCAGTTCCGGCACCAGCCACACCACGTTTTCCGGTTCGTCGCACGTGGGGGCATTTCGACGCGTTCAGTGGACGTAAAGATCGTGCCCGCTGTCTTCGGTGCTGTGGAAGAAGTTACGAGACGGAAGAAACATCAGAAGCCAAGCGTTTAGTGCTCCAGGCCGGGCCGCCGGGTCACTCTGGACCAGAGGCGACGTGTGTGCGCACGCTTTGAGGACGCCTCCGCGCTTCGCCGCGCCAGACCTCGCCGATCGCGACCGGACCCCGAGTCCGAAATGCTGCCGACCCATTGCAGTTTGGCTCGGCATCTGGATGCGCTGGTGTGCTTGGTGACAGTACTTGGACAACTCGGATACCGCTTGCCCGCCGGAACTTCCCGATGCAGTCAACACTGGATACTGTGCTTGTGCGTGCTGTGTGTGTGTGTCCGTGCACCGTGTTTGGTAACGACACGCGCCTTGCATTGTCTGTTGCAGTGGGCGGCAGCGCTTCGAGAGTTTAGGTTCTGCGCTCGCCCGGCGGCGACGTTCGCGCTGCGGGCGCACGGATACTGACGCGCCTATCGTTGCCCTGGATGGATACCCACTGACCTCGGCTTTGAATCTTTATATAGTGCGAAGCTGCCGACCCATTGCAGTTTGGCTCGGCATCTGGATGCGCTGGTGTGCTTGGTGACAATACTTGGACAACTCGGATACCACTTGCCCGCCGGAACTTCCCGATGCACTCAACACTGGATACTGTGCTTGTGCGTGCTGTGTGTGTGTTCCGTGCACCGTGTTTGGTGACGACGCCTGGACGACCGTGTGCGCCGCCGGAATTACCGCTGCGCTCACCACTGGACTCTACAAAAGTATTTCGTGCTATGCCCTTAGCCGTTACAACCGAGAGATCGTCGCAATTTCAGACCCAGTCCGCCTGGGTCTGAAATCGCGACGATCTGTCGGTTGTAACGGCTAATGGCATAGCACCAAATTCTTTGTAGAGTCCAGTGGTGAGCGCAGCGGGAATTCCGGCGGTGCACCGCCTGGGTCTAAAATTGGGGCTGGAAATGCGCGGTTTCAGGGTGGGTACGAACTGGTGCCCCAATTTTGGGTCTAGGCGGAACCGGCATTTTTCATTCCGGCCTGTATCTGACATTTTCGTACGGGTCCCTTTTACCTGAAAAACGCAAATTTGGAAGGTACATTCCATCAAAGACCACCACATACGTAATTTGGGACATTCCATCAGTGGCAGTCAGACGTCATCTGATGGACCATCAGGGCACATTCCACCAGGGCTGCTGACTGGCAGTCAGACGTCATCTGATGGACCATCAGGGCACGTTCCACCAGGGCTGCTGACTGGCAGTCAGTGTCCCAAATTACGTACCTTGATGGAATTTTCAATAGCCACAGCATCGTATTAAACAGAAAGGTATCTGTCTCCCGAAAAGTTTTGTTTGGTTCCTGGGAGGTGATTCAAGAAAGATCGCCAAAAGCATGAATCGCGAACTGTGCGGAGGACAGGTTTAATTATTGTTTCTCTAACTTGTCGCGTGATTCAGTAATGCGCTTGCTTGTCACATTAATAGGGAATTTCGCAGGTCACACGCGAGAGCATGCAGGAGTTTTGCGTTGCTTGGGGGCGGAATGAGCTGGCGCCCGTGGGGCCCGCAATCCGACACTGACGTTTTACGATAAGTCCCTAATGTAATAGATGGTTCCCCATGGCTGTCGACAAACGAAACCCGAATATGCAGTTACCATATTTTTATAAACAACTTTAAATTTGAGAACCAAGCTCACTTTGCTTACCCGCCAATTTTGTTCCCCGATGTTAACAAGAGAAAGCGGGTAAGCGGCAAAAGACTTGAGGAAAAATTAGGCAGATAATCGTAGTCCCGATTGCATACTGACTTGAACGGTATCATTGAAAAGAAATTTACGGCTATATTCTAGTTTTTTTTATACATTACTAAAATGATGTAGTTAGCTCACAACAGGTATAATCACTTCCTAAGGGCCTCCCAAAATCAGATTAGACACTAGAACATCCTTCGGTCGACCAATTCAAGCGTGTTGTTAATGCTAGATGTTACTTATGTAATAGCTACGATGGTTCCTCGTGGGTGTCAACAAAATAAACCCGATTATGCAGTTCCTACTTTTTAAACAAGTTTAAATTTCAGAACCCAGCTCACTTTGCTTACCTGCCAATTTTCCATTTTGATGAATTCGTGGAGACTGGGTCGAGAAAACTAGAAACATAAACCGTGGAAAAGACAGAAAAAGGTGTCTCTCTTACACGGTTGATATTTTTTTGTTTCTTCGCCCCAGTCTCGGGAAATTCATCCAAATTGTTAATGTACACACCAGCTCGCCTGCGCTCTCACAGTAATTTGTACCAATTTTGTTCTCCGGTGCTTACAAGAGAAGGCGAGTATAAGCAGCGAAAGACATGAGGGCAAATGAGGGAGATAATCATAGCCCGTATTGCGTACTGACTTGAGCGCATAGTTGAAAAGAGATTTACACTGACGGCTGTACTCTAGTTATTTTTTGTATTATTAAAATGATGTAGTTAACCTACAACAGGCATAATTGCTTTCCAAGGAACTCTAAAACAACAAACCCTAGGACATTCCTCTGTCTTCCAATAAGAGTGTGTTGGCAATGTCAGATGTATAAATTGAAAGCAGCATAAAAAGGACGAGGGCAGGGCACGTCACAAAGGCCAATAACTAAGCATTCAAGGCTGAAATTTAAAATTAAATAATCTTTTCTTGCAGAGAATAGTGACGATCCTTTCCTGGCACAAAGACTCAAGATATATTAAATTTAATTGCACCTTAACAGCAAACAAAACAAATAGTGACGCAATTTTTTTATTAGTTGTGAACCGCAACAGTTTTTAAGATTATCCTTCTGCGGTCACATCAAAAAATAAGTTAAAAAAAGGCGACGCTTTATGACGCAAATGCAAGTCGATTGGAGATCGCTCTCTTCACTAATAAAATTATAAGTGGGTTATTGACGCACGCATATGAATTGCGATTCTATACCGCTTTGACGGCAGCGACAGATGCGCGCAAACACAGCAGGCTCTCGCGGCGTATAGTAATAATTTTTTTTTTGGTTGGACCTGTTTGAAATAAAAGCGGTGGCCTTTTTGACGTACCGTTTCGGTTTTTTATTAGAACTTAACACAGTGTTGCGATCAGGCTGTGTGTGCCTTGTCATTAACTTCATTCGGAAGAATTAGAGCAAGCGCGGCATGCTTCCAGCCGCCGGTAACTCCGAGTTTCTAAGATAACTGACCTGAGTTCAAGGAGTGTATGCGACAGCGCAGCTGCGTGCGAAAAGACTGTTTAAACTGTATTGCATCCTCATCTTTGTCCGAATAGCCCTGACTTTGAAGAGCTAGCGAAACCATAAAGTAAAAGAGCATTTATCTCGAGGCGGATGTTACACGTCGACGCTGTCTTGCACTTGCGAGACACACTTCGCAGTCGACAAATGTTCTTATGCCTGGATTATTTCCTCCATCCTAAAGACCTGACACACAGGCAACCTTTCTTTGTGGAGGTTTGCCTCCCGAAAAATTATCACAGTTTCTTAACAGACAGAAAGCTTCAACGCGGTGCTCGCCATTGCAACTGGCAGCGCGATGGAACGAGCGAACGGCTAATTAGGGCGAATTTGCGCCACGGCGCGGCGCCACTGGTATCGCTCCAGCGCGCCCCTGGCCCAGCCGAACGGTCCCATATAGTGTGAAGCTGCCGACCCATTGCAGTTTGGCTCGGCATCTGGATGCGCTGGTGTGCTTGGTGACAATACTTGGACAACTCGGATACCGCTTGCCCGCCGGAACTTCCCGATGCAGTCAACACTGGATACTGTGCTTGTGCGTGCTGTGTGTGTGTTCCGTGCACCGTGTTTGGTGACGACGCATGGACGACCGTGTGCGCCGCCGGAATTACCGCTGCGCTCACCACTGGACTCTACAAAATTTACTTTCGTGCTATGCCCTTAGCCGTTACAACCGAGAGATCGTCGCAATTTCAGACCCAGTCCGCCTGGGTCTGAAATCGCGACGATCTCTCGGTTGTAACGGCTAAGAGCATAGCACCAAATTCTTTGTAGAGTCCAGTGGAGAGCGCAGCAGGAATTCCGGCGGTGCACCGCCTAGGTCTAAAATTGGGGCTGGAAATGCGCGGTTTCAGGGTGGATACGAACTGGTGCCCCCATTTTGGGTCTAGGCGGAACCGGCATTTTTCATTCCGGCCTGTAGCTGACATTTTCGTACGGGTCCCTTTTATCTGAAAAACGCAAATTTGGAAGGTGCATTCCATCAAAGACCACCACATGCGTAATTTGGGACGTTCCATCAGTGGCAGTCAGACGTCATCTGATGGACCATCAGGGCACGTTCCACGAGGGCTGCTGACTGGCAGTCAGACGTCATCTGATGGACCATCAGGGCACGTTCCACCAGGGCTGCTGACTGGCAGTCAGTGTCCCCAATTACGTATCTTGATAGAATTTTCAATAGGGTTTATCGCTCATCTTCAGTTAATCGAAAAATAACTAGGCTCATTTCTACTCCTCGCGAACAGACGCGTGAATCGCTGACAACAATGCCAAATAAACAGCTCACAGCAAAAAGTTTACCATCTTTTAAAGTGAGCATATGCGCTCGATCTTGATATTACATAGAAGTCTCCAGTTATTTGACAATGACATATTTCTCGCGGCGAGTGAAGAGGAATCCTAAACAATGATAGGATTTGGTTTTGTGATTTGAAACCATCGTAGCTATTGCCAAAATCAAACAATTAGTACTCACTACCACTGCGACAGTTAGGTTTTGTTGCAAACATTTAATCACAAACCTAAGCAAGAGGAGAAGACCAAAAGAGCGTACCGCACGTCCATTGGAACTCGAAACCATTGGTGTCCCGGCTCTCGGCAGTAATTGTTTCCCCACTTGGCACAGCAGGTGGTGTGATGATGACAAAAATCCATGCTTGACCACATTACAAAAACAACGAGTTTCCACGAAAAAAGTAAACAAAGCCGCGTGCGCACGAACCCGGCACGAATCTCGCGGGCTCGCGCGTTCTAACGGTCCACCGACTTCCCGGCGCCAGCGGCCACCAGGTGTTGCCCAGACCAACCAGACACGCTGAAAGAGTAAAAGAGAAGGTTACGAACCGTCAAAGCAATTCACACCTTCAAAACAACTTCACCTTTATTTCACTTCATTAAATATATTAATCATATTTATTTAAAATAAAATAACAAGTGCCAACGCCCGCTGGGAGCGCGGCAATCGGAAGCAGTTCGCCGGACCGGACGAACGTCATAAATATACGCGGCCGGACGGAAGTAGTCGAGAGCTTCATCCCCCTGGTGCCGCTGCAGGGACTGTCGCCTGCTTGTCCAGACAGCTGCGGAGTAGGCAGAGGAGCACCCCTCTTCTGTGCACCTAAACACGTGTGGTGTTGGGAAGGAGATGCTAAGGGTGTCTCCCTCCCTCCACGGCTGCCGTCCTACAGCTGGGCTTCTGCCAGCTGGCCAAACAGTGGGTGGCGTCCGAATCGGTATGCCACCCCTTCGGCATGTAGGGCCCGCAGCGGAGGCTGAAGGCTCTGCCATGGTGGGGCGGATCCCCCATCCAGCTACTGGTCAACGAGATAGATCCCGAAGGCAGGTCCCGGAGGCAGGAAGCGGGTTTCACATGCAGCGATTCCGCGGCCAAAATCGCTGCCGCTAGCGGCGCGGCAGCACAGATCCCGAGGTTTCATTTCACATGAGCGTTTTCTGCCGTTGCGATGGCCAATGTTGCTTGCAGCAAGCAGATGCGCACAGTCGATTACAGAGGCTTCGAACAACAATTTTAATGCCTCTGTTCCTAAATTCTTTGAGCTGCGCGCGTCCCAAAGAACCGGACGCTTCGACACTTCACTGATAAGCAGTTCATCGAGCTGGGCGCGTTACATTTTGTCTTACTTGGTGTGACGATCTGTGTCGAAAAAGACACGCCAATGTCGCTCAGTTCTTCTTCTTCTTCGTTTGTTTTAGAGCGCAGCTCTTAGGCGCCCGTTTCCGGCTTGAGGCGCGCCGTCGCCGTCGCCGTCGCCGTCGGCGTAACCGCGCGGTGCATGATGGGTAAATTTTCCCGCTAAATTTAGCGGAAAATTTTCCCCGCTAAATCTAGCGGAAAATTTTCCCCGCTAAATCTAGCGGAAATTTTCCCCGCTAAATCTAGCGGAAAATTTTCCCCGCTAAATCTAGCGGGAAATTTTCCCCGCTAAATCTAGCGGAAAATTTTCCCTGCTAAATCTAGCGGAAAACTTCCCCCGCTAAATCTAGCGGAAAATTTTTCCCGCTAAATCTAGCGGAAAATTTTCCCCGCTAAATCTAGCGGAAAATTTTCCCGCTAAATCTAGCGGAAAATTTTCCCGCTAAATCTAGCGGGAAAATTTTCCCCGCTAAATCTAGCGGGAAATTTTCCCCGCTAAATCTAGCGGAAATTTTCCCCGCTAAATCTAGCGGAAAATTTTCCCCGCTAAATCTAGCGGAAAATTTTCCCCGCTAAATCTAGCGGGAAATTTTTCCCGCTAAATTTAGCGGAAAATTTTCCCCGCTAAATTTAGCGGGGAAAATTCCCCCCCTCCTCGAGGTCACGTGACCCTTAGGCCACGTGACCTCCTCTCCGAGGTCACGTGACCCCCCCCCGTGCCTCCCCCTCCTCCTCAAGAGCTGCGCTCTAATTCGGCGTTACAGGGAGTTGTAAACGGCTTTCACTTTTTCTCACTAGCGCTAGCACAAGCCGCGCTTCCGATTAGCGTCTCTTGTGCTCACTGCAGTTGGTGTTCAGGCGAGGAAAGTAAAAAAGAGCCGCGTAATTCATTGAGAAATGAATTCGAGGAAGGGGACATGAATCCGCCTCCTCCATAATCTCCTGGACACTTCCGACGCGACTGCTGAAGCAAAGAAGCTCGACCCGCCGGAGAAAATAAACCGCACACCAGTCGCTTGCGTACTTCTCTGCTTGTCGTCTTCTTCAAGAACGTGAAAACGCCACCGTCCAGTGCACCAGCTTTCCCGCAATGTTTCTCCACCTGTCACGTGATTTCCCTCTGCGCTGAGAGTGGCCAGCGCGAAAGCTGCCGCTCTGCCGCGGCGAAAAATTTCCAACCTGGTGGAACCGTGCCGCTCAGCCGCTGCGGCTAGCCAGAGCGCCGCGAGGGCAGAAATCGCGCCGCTCTGGGGCCAAAATCGCTGCATGTGAAACCCGCTTTAGCCGAAAGGCCGAGAAGCGATTTGATCTTAGCCAAAAGGCCGAGAAGAGGTTTGATCTTAGCCAAAAGGCCGAGAAGCGGTTTGATCTTAGCCAAAAGGCCGAGAAGCGGTACTACACTCGATCTAGCCGAGAGGCCAAGAAGATAACTCATGATCTGATTTTGGAATTCATTATTTTCCCCCAGAGGGGGACGGGCCGCTCCCGGAGGTAGTGCAATACCGGGCCAACCCTAGCGACCTCGAAGCAAGCTTCGTAGGAACACCATTTACAAAAATAAGTTTAATATCTTGGACCAATTAGGTCCATATCAGATATTAAGCTGATAAGAACAGATACTTGAAAGAAAAATTTTACAACCCCCCAACGGGAGGGAGGTGGACAAACGCCCGAAGGCGACAAAAGCCCGAAGGCTACAAAGCCCGAAGGCTACATAGGCCCGAAGGCCACACCTGTCCGAGGGCAGGTGTACAGTGCTACTCGGCCGGCATTGATCTAGCCACCGCGGGCTACACTTTGATCTTAGCCAAAAGGCCGAGAAGCGATACTTTTGCTTGAAGAAAATTTAGCCCCACCCACAACAAGCTTCCCACGATTGCGAAGTACCTCATAGTTTAATATCGTATTTCTCGATTTCTTCAAACGAACCAATAACAATAATCTAGATAGGAATCATGCTACAACCAAGCTAGTTCTATCCATAAGTTACATTCAATCACAAAACGAAGCCTAGAGCTATACTCTCGATATTTGTGGGCTCCAAAATGTGCAGCTTCTTCATGTTTTGATGTTTCTCTGTCTCCAGTCTCGGGTTAATTCGACATGGTCAGTTTCTTCGTGTGCACGTGAATCGTGGTCAGAGGTGGGCATTTTAGGTCGCCCTCACTCACCCTCACCCTCACAGCCACACCCAGGCCAAAATTTTCAGCTAGGATCCGACTGGTTTATGGAACAATTGCTATACTTTGTCTCACCCTACGATGGACTAAGGGCCAAAGCCACGGGCCGCCAGGACCTAATGGTTAACATTAATTAGGAGTGGACGAAGAGTGCTACAAATCCAAAAGTGAAAGCCGTTTACAACTCCCTGTAACGCCGAATTAGAGCGCAGCTCTTGAGGAGGAGGGGAGGCACGGGGGGGGGTCACGTGACCTCGGAGAGGGGGGTCACGTGGCCTGGGGGTCACGTGACCTCGAGGAGGGGGGGAATTTTCCCCGCTAAATTTAGCGGGGAAAATTTTCCGCTAAATTTAGCGGGGAAAAATTTCCCGCCAGATTTAGCGGGGAAAATTTTCCGCTAGATTTAGCGGGGAAAATTTTCCGCTAGATTTAGCGGGGAAAATTTCCCGCTAGATTTAGCGGGGAAAATTTTCCGCTAGATTTAGCGGGGAAAATTTTCCGCTAGATTTAGCGGGGAAAATTTTCCGCTAGATTTAGCGGGGAAAATTTTCCGCTAGATTTAGCGGGGAAAATTTTCCGCTAGATTTAGCGGGGAAATTTTCCGCTAGATTTAGCGGGGAAAATTTTCCGCTAGATTTAGCGGGGAAAATTTTCCGCTAGATTTAGCGGGGAAAATTTTCCGCTAGATTTAGCGGGGAAAATTTTCCGCTAGATTTAGCGGGGAAAATTTTCCGCTAGATTTAGCGGGGAAAATTTTCCGCTAAATTTAGCGGGAAAATTTACCCATCATGCACCGCGCGGTTACGCCGACGCGCGACGCGCGACGGCGACGCCGCTCAAGCCGGAAACGGGCGCCTGCAGAGCTGCGCTCTAAAACGCCACATCACTTCTATAGCTTCGACGCTGCAAAGAGCCTGTATGTCGCGGCTTTCTTTGCGATGTAAAATTGCTGAGTCACTTAGTGCTATTTGATTCGAGCCACTGTCCACCCATTTCCTGATAAGTGATCCAGAAACAAGGGCACCAATACGCGCATCAAAGCGGAAATACCGCACAATTTCTAAGTGGCTCGGGATTGGATCTGGCGTTCCGTAGCTTGTGCCTTTAGTCCATCGTAGGGCGAGACGAAGTAGTTGCAGCTGGTCCCAGTTGTGACTGGTCTCAGTTACAACTGGTCCCGGCTGGAATTGGTCCCAGTTACAAATGGTCCCAGTTGGAGTTAGTCCCAGTTACCGCTGGTGCCAACTCCAGCAACAGATGAAACACGACACAAAATGGAAGGTTGACAAGTCTTTATTGTCAAAAACTTGAGTATAAAAACTAAATAATAGGTTCGGTGACGTACATGCTTCTGGGTTTAGCCACTTGCTTGCGACGATTGAATCGCTTTTTCAGAGGTAGTATTCGTGAGATGAGGGAAGATCGGCCGCTGGCGTCAGTTAGTGAAGAAGTCCTCAACTTCTCTCCCCATCGCGTGAAGAAAGTCCCGCGTTGCGCAGGCGAAGTCCTCATACGATGCCGTGGCGCTGTCACCATGGGCGTACCAACCGGGGGGGGGGGGCAGGGGCAAGTGCCCTTGCCCCCCTAGTTCTCAGAGTCGGGGGCAAGGCATGTGTTTTGCCCCCTTAGAAACAGCCACCACTGGGCAGGGTAAACACTGGCCGGCGACGCCCAAAGTATACATGCCTTGCAAGTGAGGTCACGCTAGGGAACATCTAGGGAAGGACGGGGCGTGGACGGGGCCCTGCACCATACTGGTGGTTGACTTCACGCCGCGCGGATGCGCTTACCAAGGCGTAGGATGTTGCTAACGGCCCGGACATGCGCTTACATGCACCATATTTTCAACAAAGGTATACCGTGAACAAAAACGTGCTGAGCTTACGATGATGACGTTTATCTAGTACGTGCGGAATTTTTCGGCATTGGTGCGATCGCGCTACGAGCAGAAAGTTTCGAAATGCCGCCGACGAAGTTTTGACGCGAAGGGATGCCGTGTCGCCAAAAAAAGAAAAAGCTTAATGAACCTTTTCCGAGAAGCGTTCTGCGCACGCGCGAGCGCCCGATGCTAAGCGGCGGAAGTTGGTACCAAAATCGAGGAAATTCGGAAGGAGGCTGTAGATCAGCGAGTAGAAAACGGCACTGCAGCATGCTGTAATTGTGTTACGCAAAAAAGAAACGGACGGAAAGAATAACATGACGTTTAAGTGGACGCGCATGGATGCCCCACTTGACGGCGCGCTGGGCACGCCCCGCTGCTCAGAGAACGGAAGAAACTGGTAGCGTAGCTCCCATTATCGATTGGTAGCGCAGGTAGGCCCTTCCTCGATTTTTGGTTCGTGCAACCACCGCCTGGTGCCGTCGGTATGTGAAAAAGGTCCATTGCGCGTTTATATTGTGAGCGAGCGGCTCTAGGAGTCGCTTGTAGAAACATTGTTACGATTTTGCGAAATACTGGTAAACAACGCAATGTTACTGTCATAACTTAACCCTGAACCAAGAAAATCTCTGGTCTCAGGGTTTATATTATGATATGTTTTCTCGGCTCGCAGGCATACTGCTCCTGCAAAGGTTATCGCATCGCGGACGGCACGAACCGATGACCCGCCGCCGGGGCGGCTCGGCGAGCTTGCACACGGGGACCGCCACCGACCGATCGCCGTCGGGCGGTATCTCGCAGGCGATCACCTCGCCCGAATTCGGCCTGGAGCTCTGAAGGTACGCTCGAGCGTGAAAACGGCGTTATGCAACGAAGACCAAAGGCCATATACACCACGAACGAGCAGAGGCCGAAGCAAAGGCGTGCGCGAACGTAAGCAACGGTAGAAAACACCGTCATTCCCTGCATGAAATGCGTCCTGCAAACTCGAGAATCCGCGGCCGCATCCCTTTCCTGCCGCTCGTACTTTCTCTACCTTGACGGCCACTCTGTCTCGCGGGGCATGCCGACGAAACGATCGGACGGATCATCCGGGAGTACGAGCTAATCTGCTGCAGCCGATAGCGGCGCAGTTTACCATTGCCCGCTGCGAAGGGCCGTCGAGTCAACCACCAGCATGGTAGGTACCGGTGTTCGACGTCATCAGCGATCGTAGGTGCAAGGTATGTATACCAAGGGCACCTTCGCCCCCCCTTCCAGCCCTGGTGGGGGGGGTGTTCCCACTTGAAAATCAGTTGGTACGCCACTGGCTCTACCTTGCAACAACAGTCGAACATTTTCGAGTTTTCTTCCGTCAGTTTTCCCTGGAGAATTTGATCGTTGAACTGCATCTTTCTGTCCTCGATTCATCGTGCCATCAGTGGCGTGTACAGTTGTGTCCAGGGCGCAGCTATGGTTTTAACATTTTCATCAGGCTGCCAGGTAGTTCCAGCTGGGACCGCCAAACGCCAGATGACATCGGCCCAAAAGTGCAGCCAAATGCAAGAAATCGATATAGCCCAAAGTAGCCATATTGAAGACGATAATAATAATTTATTTTCCTTGAGTATCTACAAAGTAGGGAATGGGCAAAAGCTCATGGCTTGCAGCTTGACGAGGCCCTACTCCGTGTAGCAAAGCAGCAGAAACATTTCAAACAGGAGAAGCAAAAAACAAAGTACTACACCTTATTGCATCGATTATTTACAAAAAAAGTCGTTATCACCTGTTTTCCAATAGCATGTCGCTCAGCATACCCTTTGACTTTAGTAATGTCAATATTTTCACCCAGCTCACTCAAAAGTGACGGTAGTGGCGTTTTAATGAAGTTAGTCCATAGTTCGTATGGGAAGTAGTAACACACCAGCCTTTGCCGTGTCTAGTTTTAAGTCTGGATTATTCTCCAAGCCCGACAGTGCAGAAAGAAAAAGTTGTTATTTTGTTTTACTGCCGTGTTGTGCACCCCCACCAAACGATAGTTGTACAAAACGACTACAAATGCGAACTTGTATCAGAATTTACTCAAGTTACGGGTGATTTTGGAGTTCTTGTGTTTGCGCTCTGGCACATATATATTTGCTGTGGTTTATCGTCCACCATCTGGAATCGTGGCGAATTTTTTTTAACTTTCTTGACGGCTTCTTAAACTTTGTAGTAGAAAACAAGTACATTCTTTTTCTTGGTGGAGATTTCAACATCAACATGCTTGAAAATACAACTTATAGGCAAGCACTTGATTCAGTCATTGCCCTTAATGGTTTTAAAATTATGTCAACCGGAGCAACAAGAATTACATGTACTGCGTCCACACTCATTGATTTTTTTGTTAGCAACCATGACGCATCCTCCATCACCGCTAACGCTGTTAATACTGATATCAGTGATCATCTGGCGATATTTATGTTGATACACAAACCTCATAAATCTAAGAAAGGTTCAGCGCAGCGTACTTTTCAAATTCAAAACATAACAAACACTACTCTAGAAAACGTTAAAGCGTCCTTAAGCGTAACTGACTGGAACCAAGTATATTTGCAAACAAACGCGAACCTCGCGTACGAAACCTTTCTACAGACATTTCAAAATCTGTACGAGAAGAGTTTCCCATACAGGACGGTTAAGCAGCGTAAAAGAATTCGCAAGCCTTGGATGACAAGGGAGCTTTTGAATAAAATAGATGAAAAAACAGTCTGTTTCAGCATTTCTTGAAAACAAGAAACCCAGATGATTTAAAGGCTTTTAAAACGTATCGAAATAAACTTGTTAATCTACTGAGACGTTCAAAGTCCAGTTATTATATAAACCTCTTCAAAAAAGATGATAATAAAGAGGCAGGAATACTCTGGAAAAGAATTAATAGCGTAATTAATCCGTATACGAGTGAACATAATTTAGGTGAAGTAACCTGTGAAGAGGGTACTTTCTCTGGGTGTTCTCTGTCGAATGCGTTCAATAATTACTTAGTTAACATAGCAGATGACGTTGCGGTGCTGGAAAGTGAGCTTGGTCCTTGTGGTTATATAAAACGTTATTTTACAGATACTTTCTTTTTATATCCGACAGACGAAAGAGAGGTCTGTGCCGTGTTCAGGAACTTAAGAAATTGCAAGAGTCGCGACGTTAACGGATTTGACATTAAAGTAATCAAGTATGCTATTGAGATAATTGCGCCTGTATTAACGTATATATTTAACGTGTCCCTTTCAACTGGTTGCTTTCCAAACGCTATGCAGGTTGCGAAAGTTGTGCTTAACTTTCAAAGGCGGCGATAAGAACACATTTAAAAATTATAGACTGATTTCCTTGTTATCAATCTTTTCTAAAGGTCTTGAAAAAATAATGCATCACAGACTTTCTTGTTATCTAGAAAAACATCACATACTCTCCGATTTTCAACACGGTTTTAGGAAGAAGCGTTCAACTGAAACAGCGCTGTTAATGCAAAAGGAAGAAATACTAAAATCTATCGAGGATAAAGAGCTTATTCTAGGTGTGTATGTTGACTTTTCCAAGGCATTTGATTTAATTAATCATAACATACTAATTAAAAAGTTAGAGCACTATGGCATCCGAGGAATTGGACTTAAACTTTTTAAATCATATTTGGAATATCGTACGCAGTTTGTTAGCATAAATAATTATGATTCAGCAACCAAAAGAATTGTGACTGGAGTCCCCCAGGGGAGTGTACTTGGGCCGCTGTTGTTTATATTATTTATAAATGATATCAAACAATGCGCACCAAACGTCAGGTTCATTTCATATGCAAATGATACCACTCTTTTTATTAAAGGTCAAACAACTTCTGAGATCGAAAGTACGGCGGCAGTTGTTCTTGAAAATCTATACTTATGGACGCAAGTTAATGGACTAAAAATAAACACCGAGAAAACTAAATGCGTACTGTTTAGACCACGGAATCGTAAAATATCGTTGCCTTTAAATATCACGATGAATTCATCTCCCTTAGAGATTTCAAAATCTGTTAAAATTCTTGGTGTCATTTTTACCGAATCACTTTCTTGGACCGAACACGCTGAGTATATCCACCGGAAAGTTTGCAAAGCCATAGGAATAATATCTAAAACTCGTTTTATGTTTCCCGCGCGAGTGAAGTTGCTCTTGTATTACTCTCTGATTTACACACATTACGTGTACTGTCACCTGGTTTGGGGAACCACAACGAAACAAAACTTAACAACACTGCTACTAACACAGAAGAAAGTATTTCGCATAATTGAAAATGTTTATTTTTTGCATTCTTCTGAGGAGCTTTTTCGTAAACATAAAGCTGTGACAATTAATCATTTGTACAACTATCGTTTGGTGGGGGTCTACAACACGGCAGTAAAACAAAATAACAACTTTTTTCTTTCTGTACTGTCGGGCTTGGAGAGAACAACCCAGACTTAAGAAACATAGACACAGCGAAGGCTGGTGTGTTACTACTTCCCGCACGAACTATGGACTAACTTCTTTAAAACATACACTACTGTCACTTTTAAATGAGCTGGAAGGTGAAAATATTGACATTACTAAAAGTCAAAGGGTATGCTACGCGACATGCTATTGGAAAACAGTGATAACGACTTTTTTGTAGATAATCGATGCAATAAGGTGTAGTACTTTGTTTTTTGCTTGTCCTGTTTGAAATGTCTCTGCTGCTTTGCTACACGGAGTAGGGCCTCGTCAAGCTGCAAGCCATGCAGCTTTTTGCCCTATCTCCCTCCTTTGTACATAAAGGAAAAATAAATTATTATTATTATCTTAAATATGGCTACTTTTGGGCTATATAAATTTCTTGCATTTGGCTACTTTTGGGCTACACCATCTGGCGTTTGGCGGTTTTAGCTAGAACCTACCTGGCAGCCCTGATGAAAATGTTAAAACCATAGCTGCGCTTCTTTGGACACAACTATACACGCACCATGGTGGCAGCGGTGAACTTCGAGGACAGAAAGATGCAGTTCAACGATCGGATGGCACCCAGGGAAAACCAGACGGAAGAGAAAACCTCGAAAATGTTCGACTGTTGTTGCAAGGTGAGAGCCAGTGGCGTACCAACTTGTTTTCGAGTGGGGGGCGGTGCCCTTGGTATACTTTGGGCGTCGCCGGCCAGTGTTTACCCTGCCCAGTGGTGGCTGGTTCGGGGGGGGGCAAAACAGATGCCTTGCCCCCCCACTCTGAGAACTAGGGGGCAAGCGCCCCCTTGCCCCCCCCCCCCGGTTGGTACGCCCATGGCTGAGAGCGCTACGGCATCGTCGCCTGCGCAACGCGGGACTTTCTTCGCGCGATGGGGAGAGAAGCTGAGGACTTCTTCACTAACTGACGCCAGCGGCCGATCTTCCCTCATCTCACGAATACTACCTCTGAAAAAGCGATTCAATCGTCGCAAGCAAGTGGCTAAACCCAGAAGCATGTACGTCACCGAACCTATTATTTAGTTTTATACTCCAAGTTTTTGACAATAAAGACTTGTCAACCTTCCATTTTGTGTCGTGTTTCATCTGTTGCTGGAGTTGGCACCAGCGGTAACTGGGACTAACTCCAACTGGGACCATTTGTAACTGGGACCAATTCCAGCTGGGACCAGTTGTAACTAAGACCAGTCACAACTGGGACCAGCTGCAACTACTTCGTCTCGCCCTACGATGGACTAAAGGCACAAGCTACGGAACGCCAGATCCAATCCCGAGCCACTTAGAAATTGTGCGGTATTTCGCTTTGATGCGCGTATTGGTGCCCTTGTTTCGGATCACTTATCAGGAAATGGGTGGACAGTGGCTCGAATCAAATAGCACTAAGTGACTCAGCAATTTTACATCGCAAAGAAAGCCACGACATACAGGCTCTTTGCAGCGTCAGCTATAGTGATGGCGTTTTGGATTTGTAGCACTATTCGTCCACTCCTAATTAATGTTAACCATGTCATAGTATAGCGGGGAACGTGATTGGTCCTGGCGGCCCGTGGCTTTGGCCCTTAGTCCATCGTAGGGTGAGACAAAGTATAGCAATTGTTCCATAAACCAGTCGGATCCTAGTTGAAAATTTTGGCCTGGGTGTGGCTGCGAGGGCGAGGGTGAGTGAGGGCGACCTAAAATGCCCACCTCTGACCACGATTCACGTGCACACGAAGAAACTGACCATGTCGAATTAACCCGAGACTGGAGACAGAGAAACATCAAAACATGAAGAAGCTGCACATTTTGGAGCCCACAAATATCGAGAGTATAGCTCTAGGCTTCGTTTTGTGATTGAATGTAACTTATGGATAGAACTAGCTTGGTTGTAGCATGATTCCTGTCTAGATTATTGTTATTGGTTCGTTTGAAGAAAT
>JAZHYW010062622.1:0-13721 GCA_037355805.1 Ixodes ricinus | reverse complement strand
TCAGGTATTGCTTGTTGTCCTAGCGTACTGCAAGCAAATGCCATGTGAAAGAGACAAAAGCTTTTTCAAGGTTAGGCGGAGGAAAAAAATGCAGACTCCCTTGCCTGGGGAGAGATGAATGTCTCTTTCCTCAATTATTTATAATTGAGCAAAGAGACTCTTCCTCAGTTATGTATAAAACAAAGAAAAGAAACAACACTCAAAAAAGTGGAAATATGGCAGTTTTAACGTTGTAGGCCAGGTGGCACAAGTCACCACCCTTTACAAAGGGTGCACCCACCATTATCTTTCAGGGACGATGAGATGACCCCGCTTTTATGCACGCACGACACCATGTGAGCTTGCTAGCAGTGCCCCAAAACAAGGTAGCCAATACTCAACAATGCCGCATAAGCAATTGAGAAAACAATGAGCCATTCTCTCGTGTCCAGCGGACCACATATAATGTGGCGGAGCCCCAATCAGTGATTGGCACCGCTATTCTACCCAATCATGCCCACCAGACAACCCATGACCAGCAGCAGTAAGTAAACTAAAAGTCTATTACCTAACATGTCTCAAAAAAAAAATTTTTTTCTTCTTAATTGCAGAAAAGAAACAGTGCATCGCCAAACGCTCAGTGCCCGCCCAAACATAGCTCTTGCAGTCTCGAACCAGATGCCAAATTTTTAAAGGTTGTGGTTATCTAATTCAAAAGTTGCAAGATATTTTCTAAAACCTTAAATGAGATAATAGTGCTTGCCCTTGTAGCCGACACTATTTATTTCCGAGTGTTTACGGCCTTGTCGGCCGCCATTTCCACATTCAATATTTCAAAAGAATCACACAACTTTTTTAATTGGATAACGGCAAGCTCAAACTTCGACATCTCGTCTGAATCAGCATTACATTTCGGTGGACAACTGAGTCACTTGGTGTTTGGCAATGCATAATTAAGTTTTGCGATGAAAAAAAAACAACAAAGAAAACAAAAGACAAGACCATTGCAAACTGTTTTTGGGGACATCCTGTATCCAGAATAGTTTCAGTGGTACCACAACCTTTTGCATTTTCTACTGAACCGGCCCTCGGATGACCTGAGGTGTCTGGTCTGACAATTCTAAAAGGAGATAAGGAAAGAATGCTTGAAAGACCCTCCCTATCACACTACTCCAGTGCCAACCTCAAACTTGAACAAAGAAATAGAAGAGTGGGCTGCTCCGTGGAATGCCAGCAGACAATTTATTTTAAGGGGAGACACTGCACTTTTGAGACAAAAGATTTTTAAAAAGCATTTTTTGCAATTGTGTTTTTGAAGATTGACAGGCACTTATTAGGCAGTTTTATATCCTAGTCACACTAGCACTCTTAACTGTCATTAAGGGCAGACACCCCCTCGGAGGGTCAACTTTTGAACCGTTGGCTTAAAATTATTGAAATTTACAGGGTAGGCTGGTGGTCATGCTAGAGGGTGCATAACAAAATTTCAGGTCTGTCGGTTAAGTGGGAAGGAAGTTAGGGCAGCTTCTATCAGCAACACCCCTACGTTGTTTAGTTAATCTATTGTCGGAAAACTATCACAATATTCAAGATTTGTATTCGCTAGATATGTAGCAGAATGCCTAGGTGGTGCGCCTATGGAAAGTTTTTTGTAAAGTCATTGATTTCTATCAATTTTCTCTTCTGCAAAATTTGTCAACTTTTTGGTCTTCTGTGTCTACGACAAAATGTCAACATTTTTTATAAAAGATATCCGTAAAGTGATAAACAAACTCCATAGGCGCATTCCTCATTAAATTTTAGTCAGGAAAAGTGAAGAACGAGCCTTAACTGTATTGCCATTATCGAGCGATAGACTGACTAAAATGGAATTTATACCAAAAAGGTGGAACGGAGATAAATGTGTTCCAAGTGCTCCAAACCCTACCTTTTCTTTAACTTCGGTGGACAGAAAATAATTTATAAAAAATTAACTATGCAGTGTAAACTAGTGAAAAGTTCTGGGAATACTCTCTGGCTGTAGATGGATGTAAATATGTAATTTTTAAAATCAATGTTTTCTTTTGCAATTTTTTTTTCTCTGGGTAGTGTCCCGTCAGACTTGTCCGTGTCCGTCCGTGTCCGTCCGTCCCCCGTCCCCCCCCCCCCCAGCGAACGACAGCCGACTCAATCACGATCGGCCGAAGTTACACGGCCGCGCCAACTGTCATTGAGTCGCTGGCCTACCTCAGTTAACTGATGGGTATTTGCCCCAATAGAGCGTAAGATGGCGGCGTCCACCGCATTGCCGCCATTGGCCAGCGCCAGCGAAGCACCTACTATTGCGGAAAATTGGGGGAGGTATCTAGGAAGTACTGTAGTGGCAAATATTGTCGAGAAAAGGTATGATTCGGGGCCAGAGCTGCCGCAAGAACGATCATGGCACGTTGTGGAAGCCAAAGCCCGGCAAGGGCGGCCATTATGATGTCGATGCCAGTAAGACTTTCGTTGTGTCTCTCTTGCTTAAACTCGTGTGATAATTTCTAATTAGCGTTTCTTTACTCTGAATACAAAAAAAAAAAAAGAAGTTCATGTTATTTTGTTTTAAACCTTTATAATGAATACAAAGTGTGCACATAATTCACTTGCACCACTTAAAAAGAAGGTAATGTGACATCAAATTTGGTTCTGTTTCAGTTTTAACTGCATCCCTTACGTGCATCTCGACTGGGGTTGTTAGGTCTATGTGCTGTGCAACACCGGACAACTTAGTTGAGCTCAATGACAGTCGGGAGATGCCAACGATTGCTGGCTTAATGACAGTTGAGAGTGCTAGTGTAACTGGGGTATTAGAATAGCGCACGCTAAAGCTTAAGCTTACGCAAAGAATAGCGTAGTTGCCACTGCACACGTGCCGAACACTAACTGCGATTTGCGCTTTCCGTGCGCTATTTTTAGAAAATTGTGCGTGTACACAAAGAGTCTTTGCGCTCTTCCAAGAAAAATTTGTGATGAGAAGTTGGCTAAGCCAAGAGGCCAAGGCGAGCACAGTTAAAAAATGGCGGTACCCAGGATCGCGGCTGCGGCCGCTTTGTGAGCACGACGTCAGAGGGCTCAGCAACATCCTCGCGACTGCGATTTTCGACACAGGACGACATTGCACTCGGTGTGGACGACCCAGTAAGGTGGGCAACGATCGCCGGCAACTTGATGCTTGCGACGTGCTAACATTTCTCGGCGAAGGTACGGTGCGTGAAGGTCACTACACGAGACCTTTCTTGCCGATGCGAAGCAAGCAGACACGATCGGTCGACCTCTGCCGTTGCATTCTCATATTTGAAGAAGTCTAAATACTCTGGATAAAAAACTGTGTTTTTTTTTCTCAGATTACAGCGTTTCATGTGTGAAATAAAAATAGTTACAGTATTCGCGACTCCAATTAACTATAGGTGGCGCCACTCATTTTCCAAGATGGCGGGTTTAGTGAGGGTCAGAGATGCCTGCCGCTGCTGAGCCTGTCTCGTGTGCTGGCTTCACTGAGCGACATAAATTATTTATGGTAATACGAGGAAGCTAGGGTAGTTATGAGCGCAGGTCACCTCTTTAACCTGAAAACAAGAACGGCGTTTAACGTAGTATTTACGCAAGGATGCGCGTTTTAATTCTGGAGCGAAACCGAAACTGACCTCTATTTTGGATTTAATTTCTCGATATAGGTTTTAATTTCGGATTCTTTCATGACTCAAGATGTGTCTCACTTCGTAATTATTTACTTAGAAAAGTTGTTCGTGGAAACTTTATTTTGTGACATACATGTTCCATCCAGGCTGATATTTGTAGTTGTTGAAAAAATCAGTGCTGATATTTGTGCGTTCTCGCTGCCTTTTTTAACTGCGGGCCTTTTAATTGTTTTTTTTTGGGGTATTTATATGATTGATTGGTTTAACATTGTTCCCAGGACAAGAATAAGAGAATAATTCAAATTTTTACAATATGTCCGGGAAACCCATAAATGAATAAACGCTGCTCTCACTGCAATAACCCAAAGACGGAATCCGAGTCAGACAGCTGAAGTGTGTGAGTGTTTTTATAGCACTGCGTGACGCGTAAGACTTCATATTAAATCCAGTGTTTGACTGTTTGTCTGTCTTGATAAGGATGTCAGAGTTTTCCATATTCTAAAAAGAAAACAGAATTATACCTTTCTGGAAAGACCATTACGGTTAAATAGCGTATTCTCGTGATCTTGGCGTTCATTGGAGGCATACATTGCCGCGATTTGTATTAATAATAATAATATTAAAATTCACAGATTTGAATAAGTAATTTTTCAAGCTCTAATATATTTTGTTGCTTAAAGATCTAATTTTAAACGCACAAAGAAATATGACAATGAAAAGTGTGCTATTATCATCACTGGTGCCAATTGCAGCATTTTTAATTACCAATAAAATAAAAATATTCTAAAATCAATGAAAACATTCTAGCTAATGTGAGAAATTCATGTAAAATTTCATTAATTGTAGGTAAAGTATATTGTGCTATCAAAGTCGCGACTTTTGGCAATCGGCGAAACGTCAAAGTCGCCGCCAATATACTTCAAACCAAATGCCCAAAAGTAATATATATATATATATATATATATATATATATATATTTTTTTTTTTTTTTTTATTACTAGTTTTTTTATAACATTTATTTACTTTCGTATTTGCTCGCCGTCGTTTCGCCAATCTCAGCCTTTCCCATTCGAAGGAACGCCTACCTGTTTGCACGTCTGTTCACTGCAGCACGTTTCATTGGCGTTGGAAGCCCATTCCAACAGTATATTGCGTATACGAGCGAACTCAAGCCCTATGTGTTTGCGTTAGCTTTGCGTGTTCCACACTGCGCGTGCGCGGAGCCCAAAATTGCGGTCTTGAATGGCGCATGGCGATGAGGCGCACGCACAACGTGGGACACGCAACTCCTCTAACGCAAACGCACACCGCTTGCGTTTGCTTCTTTGCGCGATACTAAAACTCTCCAGTAAGGTACAATCCCATACCGGCTGCAACACTACGTTGGGATAGTGAAGAGTGTTGTTTGCATTCGGAAATGACATTTCGCGAGCCATGATCGCGAGCGGTGCCGCCATGCCCGCTGAGCAGGAGAATCTGGCGACCTCACTAGAGCGCTTCCGGTTTCCGCCGCGAGAGGGCGAGCGTCGAGCTGGAGACGCTGAATAGAGGTGCCGTTGCAAGTGTGAGATGCTTTGCGTCGCGGCGGAGAAACACAATTCTAAAACTTTCTTGCAGAGCATGCGCTAATTAAAGTGCTAAATCTAGCGCTAGCATGCGCCACAATTGCATACATTATTCTAAAAACTCCCCCTATTATCTTGCCATGAATTATTTTTGTAAAATTAATCGTTATCTAGAAATATTGACTTGAAAACAGTAAAAATCAGTCTATGCATGTTTTGTGCAATTATTTCAGAATGAACTATTTACTCAGCATTTGTTAGTATTTTGTGGAAGCCCTATCTCCACTAGAACACATCCAATCTTAATTATTTCTTTTTCTTCCTCTGGAAGGTGCATATGCGGATATTAATGAGGGGTATAAATACGTTAGGTATAGCATCAGGATTGTTTTCGTATGTGTTTTACATTTTTTATGTATGTTTGATGTATTGTTATTGTGGCAACCATAGAAGTTTAGTTTTTTGTAATTAAACTCTATGTTAACGTTTTCCTAAGCAGTCTGCATATGGATGCTTTTACCATGTTATTGCTGCACTGTAACAGTAATTGATTTTTGTGTCTGATTGAAGATTGTATACTTCATCATATGTTGGTATTTTGTATGGTTTTGTTATCACCCACTCCTGTAACGACCTGATTCCGGGTCAACAGTACTTATGAATTAATAAAAATAAATGCGGTAAAGTTCCGATAGAACGCCCATCCAAAATTAAGAAATAAATGGTGAAAATATGGGGTGGGCGATGCTAGGGATGCAACGGCAAAATTTTATAAAAAATGGGGATAAGCTACAAATGTGTGTGTGTGTGTGTGTGGGGGGGGCACTACAAACTATGCAAAATAGGAACTGATAACATAGACCGCAGACACAGCAAATTTGCATTCCATGGTGCGATAAGCATGTGGGAATTCGCTACAAACTCCCTGTCACAGGATCGGGATACAGGCGAGATGCGGACACAGCACATTGGCACTTCACAGCGCGATAGCACTAGAGAACGTGCTACAAGGCTGGGTGTCAGGGGAGCCAATACCACATGCACAGATTATGGACAAAAGTGTGGGAACCCACTGTGAACACGCATGTCAGGAGAACAGACACCACAAACTGCAGATGCAGCAGATTCGCATTTCACGGTGCAATAAGTATGTGGGGATTGCTATGATTCACGCTTGTCAAGCGTATTGATACCGCAGATAGCGCGGTGGATGTGATTCCCGTCAGATATTGCATGATCGATATCTGGCAAGAGTTGAGGGATAGGCGATGTTTCCGAATTTTCATGTTATGGGTATTCAGCCCCAAAAACGGGATGGATGATTTCTCAGGGACGGAGCGTTCTCTCGGAACTTTATGGTAAATAAAATAATGATTAACTGAAACTGAAAAACTCAAAAAAGTGTCATAAAAAGCTTATAAATCATCCTAAAGCTTCATTTATACCTTACTGGATTTCGCAAGACCTTTCAGTTTACTGAGATATGTTCATTTTCTGATTTCAGTATTTCAATTTATCTTAATTTAAGGAGGGATCCTACCCAGAAAAACAAAATTTCTGCAAGAAATGTTGATTTGAAATAGACATATTTACATCCGCCGACATACAGAAAGTATTTCCAGAAAGTTTCATTAGTTTACACTGCATAGTTAATTTTTTATAAATTATTTTCTGTCCACCGAAGCTAAAGAAAAGGTAGGGTTTGGAGAACATTGAACACATTTTCCCCGTTCCACTTTTTTGGTATAAATTCCATTTTAGTCAATCTATCGTTTTAATGGCAATACAGGGAAAGCTCATTCAGGGGTGGAACTCATGAAATGTACTTGGGAGCAAGCCACGGGCGCAGCTGAAACAGCTGTTTTGGAACAGGTTGGGAGCAGCTAAAACTATGTTTTGGAGCAGGCTAGGAGCAGCTCAGATCAGTTTTCGTTGCACTTCAGCTTGTGTCTTAGACAAGCACGGGGCAATTTCAATCGTGCTTAGCAGCACAGATGAACATGAGTGGTTAGGGACCAAGGTAGATGGGATAACAGTGCAAGAGATGCGAAAACTTGAAACCTTGTGAGCCTTAATGAAAATCAAAAAGCAAGTACCCTATGTTTCTGAAGATAGCGTCACTTGATATTTTCTGAGTGGCTTTCAGCTGCTCAAGATGCACACCAGTACTGCTTATCGCACAACCCACACGTGCTCGACATAGTAATTATATCTGCGAACCACGTGACGTGCGTAAGCAACGGACGATGCTGATTGCACGGAGGAACAGGGTAACAAATTTCGAGTTTATCCTCTGTCCATAGCCGCACCCCCTAGGCATTCTGTTACATATCTAGCGCATAAAAATGCTTGAATATTGTGATAGTTTTCCAAAGATAGATAAACTAAACAATGTAGGTGTGTTGCTGATAGAAGCTGCTCTAGTTTCCTTCCCACTTAACCGACAGACCTGAAATTTTGTTATGCACCCTCTAGCATGACCACTAGCCTACCCCGTAAATTTCATTAATTTTAAGCCACGGGTTGAAGAGCTGACCATCCCAGGGGTGTGTCCCCTAAATCCTTCCCATCATTTTTGCAAAGAGAATTTTTCAATATTAACAAAACTAATTACCGTAAAATCCCAAGATGCCCCACCCTCGACAAATAGCCCACCACTATTTTTGGCTTGATTTGCTATATTTTCTAACACCAAACACCGAAAGATAGCCGACTCCTCGTAAAAGTAGTGTTAAAGGGCAACTCCGCTTCATTTTTGATATTTAGAAAACTATGCAGCCCTCTTCAGTATCATATAGGAAGACCCCATGTCAAATATTACGATCTAATTCCGTCTATATATTTAATAAACTGGCCAGCAAACTTTCAAACGAGCCAAGTCGCCGAAATCTGCCAACTCTAGCGTGCGACGTGAGGCGCAATCGTCAGCGCAGTCAATGCGACGGGGTTGGAGCGGCCAACGTTGAACCACTACGCCAAAGGCATGACTACGTCATTCTCACGTTTTGGTTGTTTTTACTTCTCGGAGCGAAATTGAACGATGACGTCATGAGTTTCTCCTCCCGGTGTTGGCTCTACGGCGTCCACGTGATCACCGTAACGCGGATGCGCTAGTTTGCGCTGCCCTGCGCGTTTATCGCATGTCCGGTTTCTCCGCTCCCCCTCTCCTCTTTCGTGTTCTCCCCTTCCCCCTCTCCCCCGGGCCATCACCATCCTCGCCATGCGAAGCGACCTACCCGCGTCGCGTGTCCTGTACCTCGCGCCTACGAACGTCACAAGACCACGTGGTTCGACGTGACGTGGCCATGACTCTGAGGACACGAGACCAATGTTGCCTGACGCAACCGAAGTTTCGGTTTCGGTATCGGCTGATGTTTAAATTAAGATTACACAAATAATATTCAACATTTCGCGAATCCGAAGACGTAGAGCTGTTGAGTAGTACTTTGTGAAATGGAATCACATGTAAGCCTAAATTTTTCGGAATTGAGCGGAGTTGCCCTTTAATAATAATAATAATAATAATAATAATAATAATAATAATAATAATCTTCATTAGCGAAAGTTGGGATGAATGATGGCCTCAGCGCAAATGCGGCTAGTTAGCTATGGCGGGATATAAGCAAATGTTGCTGACTGGGAAGTACCGTCATCTTTGTGCCCTTTGCCACCATAAAAAGCTTGAAACAAACACGACATAAAAATAGCAATTTCTTTTCTTATAACTTTTCTTGATTGTACATTGAAAGTTAGCCCGCTCCATATTTTCACCTGATTTGCTCTTGATGTTAGGTGGGCTATATCGGGATTCTACGGTAGGCTACATCAAAACCAAGCACATATTTTTAGCCAAAATTGCGAGGCAAATAAGATACGTAAATTTCATTCGAAATTGGATCACAAGTTATATAAAAAAAGCTTTAGAGGCGGTGTTGCTCCTTCATGGCAATTTCTTTAGCGGGTGATTTATTCAGCACACAAGGCTCTCCCTTCTTTCGTCCGACGATAAGAGCTACCACTGCACTTCCATGTCACATGACTGTGTTAACACTTGTTTGTTTTGTTGTTTAGTAGTGAACTCCTCATGCAGTAACGGTTAGCTTGGGCATACTATGTCACTTGCCAATCCCTTTTTCACGATATGCAACTGCGAATGCCGATTTCGGTAGAGCGAAAGCAGCGACAACCACAGCCAATTTTGGAAAAAAAAACAATCACATTGAAATAAACAATGAAATCCAAAGAGGCGAAAGTTGCGATGGAAAGTGGCACCAACAATTGCACGGTTTCCCAAATACACTACCGTCGAGATGCGGCATTCAGAGATAACAAACTTTGGTTTTGAACGACGGATGGATGGATGGATGTTAATGGCTGTGCCCTTTGCAACCGGCAGTAGCTTGCGCCACCTAACCCAAGTCTATAAAGACTTTGGTCCAGCCACTGCTGCTGATCGGCCAGCAAATCTAAAATCCGCCACAGACACGGACAAAGGTCCCGAACGACAGGACGCCCTCTGAAACACCCAGCCCCGTGCACATGCTCGCTGCCTCTCACTGTGCCTTGGCTGGGCGTGCATGCTTGAGGCTCACGAGAGACACCGAAGCATTGTCGAAGGTAGGAAAGCCGGAAACGGGGCAACCGAAACTCCTCCCTGCCATTCTAATCCTGCCAGTGACTGCGTTCGTTTGTACAGTTTGGAAGCGGTAGCCATACCGGTTTCTAGGGGTAGTCTTGCAAAAGGGCCACTCACGGTACGACGGCTGCATGACGATCTTGCGGTGCACATGGCTCCCGGCGTACTGCGCCACCTTGGCGCCGCCGTGGCCGTCGTAGACTGCAAAGAAGGCGGCGTCTTTGTCCTCCGTCAAGCTCAGCAGATGGGTGTGGGCATCCTCCATGTCTGAGGCGAGCCGTGTCAAGGCGGACGTCGTCGGAGGAGAGACCACTCTAAGCGAAACAGTGGCTGGGAAGAGCGGTGGTTTCTTGGGACTGGAGTACAACCGCGTACCCTGGTTGACCAGGCACCCTTAACAGCAGTTAAGTGTGACCGAGGTCAGACTCGACTGCAGTTAAGGGTGTTTGGCGAGCATCCTAAACTGCAATTACACTTGAGTATGGTTAGCCAGTTACTGCCAGTTGTACCCTAATTACCCAGGCACCCTTAACCACAGTTAAGTCTGAACTCGGTTACGCTTTACCTGCGGTTAAGGGTGCTCGTGTAACCGGAGTACAAGACAGCATTTTACCTGTCATCGCAGTTTGAACCGAAAAAGGTCAGTATTTTAGAGTGGTATGGCACAGCTGATGGGCATTGGGGTGGTGGTCATCGTGACACTTTGTAATGCATTTGGTGATTGAGTTGTACCCAAAGATAGTATTTTGAAGGTTAAACTTTAGTTTTCCTTTGCGATTGGACTTTGTGTGCCAAGCTGAGAAAAAGACATGCAAATAAAGACTTTACACAATCTCTGACTGACTGAAAACATTGGACATATTGCAACAAAAGGAAGAGGTAAATTTTGATGTGCATGAACACTCACAAAAAACAAATTCTTGAAATAAAAACCAAAAATTTATACCTAGTTTTAATAAAGTAAAAACCCGAAACCGCCAAATCCTAGCAATCTGTAAAGCGACAGCTAAAAACTACAGCTCCAGGAGAGGGAACAGAAGGTGCAATGGTCAACTGCAACCAGACTACATTCACCTCTAATGAAAACAAAACATTGCACAAAAACACGAAGACAAGCAAAGGAGCACACAGGACGAGCTCTGTCCTGTATACTTTTCACACATGTTCTGTTTATGTGCATTTTTTACATTACCGCTACCACTGGTTTGTTGTTATTCCTGTTTTGTTATCATTATCATCTCACCCAGATCGCCGATTTAATTCCGTTCACCTCTGTACTGCGGCTGGTGACAGCAGCATATTACTTGCCCAAACGATTAATTGTTTGCCACATTATTTCATCTTCCACTGTACCCACCCACGCATGCAAGTATGCACAGTGAGCATGACCGCATGATGCAAGGCCGACGGCCAATTGGTTCGACCAGCATGTACTGTCCACTCCCTTGTTAGCTTAGCGGTGACAGAAAGACAGTCAGTATGGCTGCTGACCAAGAAAGAAAACCTTGAGCAGCACCTGCTACCAAGCGAACAGACACGGGCGCCGTCACAGTTTGCGCAAGGCGCCCGGACACTCGTGCGCGATACTAGGTCCGACGAGATATGGCCGCGGTACGTCTCAAACGTGCGAGAATTCAGCATTAAAATAACACCCGTCCAACCAAGTTATCATTACCTCGGAATTAATAAAAAAAATCTATATGCGATACAAAAAGGGTAAAAAGGACACAAAGAACAAGAACAGAGAATGACGCACCAAACGGGACAAGTGCTTTACAATACTTTGTTTCATCTTACGATGGACGCAGTAGATGCTAGAAGCCATTCGAGCCAATTCAATGCCACGTGAGTGTCATGTGACCTTCAGGAGAGGAGCAGTTGGTTGGCTGGACAAACTTTAGTTAGATGAGATGTGTCATTGAGGCCTCGTAGCGAGCGTGGGCGTGCATCCGCATCGATATATTTGCAATGCTCGATTGGCAAAGGTCAAGCAGAATTTAAAGTCTTCTAGGCCCACCCTTGTACCGGCATAGCCTCCTCTATACTCACGAAGCCTGGCAGTTGACGACGGAGCTATAGAGTGCCCGGTCACAGATTTGGGTTGCAGGATCTGGTAGCACAAAATATTTCTCGAGGGGCCTGTGCGCACAGCTTTTGCAGCGGCGAGGACATGAAACATGGTTTTAAACCAGACGAGAAAAGAAGCGGTAGCCCGTGGAAGCGAGAGCACGAGGGGACATTCCATCGCTCGGGACAAGTGTGTTTCGGCGTCTCGCCGCAGCGAGGCGCCGTTACATGCCTCTTGTCTGCCGCTCTACCTTTTCACTTTTGGCGGCCGGCGTCGTCGTGGCGATCTGCCAGGCTTTGTCAGTAGAGGAGGCTATGGTACTGGTCGTGCGAGGGTAGGACATTGGTCCAACATTTCTCCCTGTGCACGACCCGCTAGCTTTAATCCGGTCGTTCAGAGACTTACCAAGTGACTAGAGGTGACATGTAACAACTCAAACCATGTATTGTCTGCACAAGAAAGGATACTGATACGCCATCCCTGCATGCATAGCTGGCGCCAACTACGACCTGGTCGTTCATGCAACTTGATGTTTCCTTCGCCGTCACCCGGCTCGGGAAAGTGTCTGACCCATAGTGCCTGAAATAAACAATGCAGGACACCAAACAGTGTCAAGAAGGCGAGCTCACCTCAAAGCACTGATGTACAGCTGTGCAATGTGTGATAACAGTGGATTCCATTTGCAGGTGTTGGTAGGTTGTGCGGGATCAACAGTGCAAGCGTCGGGCGAAACTTCAGGACGCAGTACAGTGCAAAGACTATGCAATGTGGTTCAACGCCATGCTCAGATTTACAGCGAAAAAATAACTGATTTCAAGCCGACAATGATCATGAATGACAGGGCATGCAGAAAACAATGCGGCTTTTGACAATCTCTGTTTGACAGCCTTTGTTGAGTCACTGTGTTCTCGTTCGAAAAGCTTAAAGGGGCCTGTACGCTTCCTGAGATCGTCTGTATTTATGTTTTTATATTGCGTAGGTAGGTGCAAGTTAATATGTATACCAAGATTTTAGATTACAAAGCCGTTTATTAAGCAGATGGCAGTTGAAATGCTCTTTCGGAACTATTTTCTCTTGGAAGACAATACCCCATTTCCTGCCCATCGCTAAAACTTGACCAATGGGAAATGCCCGTCTCGCGGTGAATCGCGAACGTTATTATTACAACACTTTTTAAGGTTGTTGTAATATAGAGTTTGAAAACGTAAACTGACTGTGGCGGGGAAATACAGTTCGCAATTATCGTTCCAAAACCAGCGAACTATGTTTTCTATGTTTTCTCCCGCAAGCTTGTTGCTAGAGGGTGATGCGGCCGGCGCGTCGGCTGTCTGCTTTCTGGGCCGTGTGCAGGCGTGCGTTTGCGGCGTCGGCGCATCGTGGGTCGAATCATACGAAATGGCTTCCAGTTCCGCTGTCCGTTTCAGGATTTCAAGCTCCAGAGACGTCAGGGCCGAAGGGTCCATAGCGTGACGGGTGCGGTGCGACGAACGACGACTGCCGAGCACAAGGTCCGGGCTCAGTGGCTGACGGTCCGCGCGTGTTTGAGAGATTCCTCCGCGTGGTCGGCGGTCGGCAGCGTTGGTGAGCGCGCAGTGACGCCGGAATCTTTCGCTTGCTATTGGCTGACGCATAAGAGATGCCCCTCCCATTTTCCGGGGCCATCTCAGAAGGGGGCGTGCCGGAACTTTGATAGCAATTTTGATAGGGAAATACGCCCGCGCATGCCCGTAATTTTATGATTTTAGGATCCTTAGGGCCCGTAAGATGGAGTTACCGCCATAAATAGACCATCGCAGAACGCTCCGGAGGGGCCC